>JAAGNO010010822.1:109054-148659 GCA_033439905.1 Ceryle rudis
TCGTATCTTGAAAAAGATTAGTTGCTCGTGTCTTTGTGTGTAGTCAAAAAAAAACACTCGCTCACACATACTTATCAGCACAGAATAATTTTTTTTTTTAATTTAGAATTAGCTTACTCTGAGCTTCTCAGAAGCCACACAGCATCATTAGTGGAGGCTCTAGGCTATTTTACCAGAGAAGACTGAGACTTAAAAGATATGAAACTGGTTTTTATGCCACTACAGACTTCCTATGAGACCTTCAGTCCTTAGTTCCAAACTCCCTGAAGTACTACATCCATAAAGCAGGATTAAAAACATGCTTTAATTCACCTTCTGATGGCTTGCAGCCTCTTCAGAAAAGGGAATCAGAGCTCTGGACTGCCAACTCTAAGCGTGCACAACCATCAGCCAGGCCTAAAAAAGTAATAAAGAGACCAGGAGATTAAAAAGAAATAGTAATGCATTTGAAAATCCTTCTATTTCTATTTCTCAGTTCTAATTTGCTCTGGCTCATGTTTTTAAGCATTCCTCTAGATCCCTGCAACCAAGAAAACTGATTTCATTTCATTGAAAATAATAATAAAATAATAATACTAACAACAACTACTGGCAGAACAGACACCCATCTTTAAGAAAACTGTGTAGCTCAACTCCTTGATCTACCTGATTACATTGAATAGGGGTTGCCTGCTTTTTAGCTTTTATTATAGTTGCTCACTCCAAAACACGATGAAAAACTACATGACCATTTGATCTTCTTAATGCTGATCAATATCTAAAGGGCAGGGGTCAGGAAGATGGGGCCAGACTCTTGTCAGTGGTACCCAGCAACAGGACAAGGGGCAACAGGCACAAACTGGAACCCAGGACATTCTGTCTGAGCTGGAAGAAAAACTTCTTTAGTGTGAGGGTGTCAGAGCCTGGCCCAGGCTGCCCAGAGAGGTTGTGGAGTCTGCTTCTCCAAAGGGATTCCAAATTTGCCTGGACAATGCGATCCTGGGCCCCCTGCTCTGGGGGACAGACGAGATGATCTCCAGAGATCCCTTCCAACCCCTACTATTCTGTAATTCTGTGACTACCATCTCGCTCTGGGTGTAAACACCGCCCCTATTCTCTCTCAAGGTGTGACAGTTCATTGCAAGCTCAGTTTCAATCAACCCCAAAGAGACACCTATGGTCCAGAAGGTTGCCACCAGACTGGATGGACACTTGCAGCAAACCACCCAGTTTGTATATCTCAGGTTTGGCCACCTGTAAGATGGTGAAATAGTAACCTTATTGTGAAAGTGTTTTCAGACCTACTCATAAAAGCATCATATACAGCTGGGTACTATTAGACTGATTAATAAGAAAGAGATGTAAGATCGTCCTAACTGCATTTGCACCTGCTCAGTGGCCCTCTGATCTTGAAAGGACAGTGTCGAAGAATATCTGGGGCCACTTACAACTGTGTCTGTTGCTTCAGAGACAGGCTTTAAAAAAAGATTATTAAAGCCACAGAAAACTGTAGAAGACTGCAGCTGAGAGGGAGTGCAGAGAACTGTGCCCCCAGCCTCGTGGGCAGAGATCATCTCTGAACAGCCAGCCTTTCCAAAGGGTCCAGAGCTAACTGGGGAATAGCACAAAGCCACTGTTGTCATTCTGGGTTTACACTCACACATAGCTGGAAGCAGGAGGAGGAAGTAGGTAGCAGAGGAAACAAGAGGCAGACATCACTTTGGGATACAATCACCAGAGCAAGCACTTCCAGAAGTCAGCAGAAGACAGCATGCAACTCAGCTCCTTGCTCACTAGCCTCCCTACCCCTTGGTCTCAAAAGCATGCCCATATATAACTAGGTTAATGCAAGGTAAGGTATGGAGTAAACCTGCAGCTCACACCCTCCCTCTGCACACGTGCTTGCGCCTCCATGTAACAGAATGTGCAGGTTCACTGGAGGACAAAGTGTCTCTCACATGGCTGTGGGGTTCTCCACAGAGTACCTGCCATGCACTTTTTTCCACACAGCAAAACACATCCTTTGAGGCGGTAGATTGGGCCAAGAAGAACTCTTAGGCTAGAGATGGAGGAGTTGAAAACCCCACGCCATTTGTAGTACAGAGTCTGTATCACCTAAGGATGTTCACTGTGATAAAGAAAATACTGCTGTGCTACACATGGCATCCTGACATGGACACAATTGTACCTGTACCTTGTAAAACTTGTTGTACTTAAGTGGAAGGCACCTTTACTCTGCTGATCCAAAGCACAGCTTGGCTGGTGGACAGCCCTATTCACACTGGGAGCTCTTTGTCAGTAGCTACATTGAGGTTCCCAAGCCAGGAAAAATCTCCTGCTGCAGAGGTAGCTCAAGTTGGACAGTTGCTTCTTTGTTCATGTTCTTGCCTCAAGCACAGAGGTAAGATGACTCATTAAAATGTTCTTTATGTACTCCATGTGTGTGGGAAGCAACTGGAGTCCATCAGGCTGGAGACACTGTGACAGGTCATTCAGGTAAACTAGTTCTGCTTCCCCTTTCTTATTTGCCAGAAAAAAAGCTGCATGTCACGCCAGCTCTCCCCAAACTCCCCACAAGGGAAGGGAGTCGAGCTGAAAGGCCTGATTGTAGCAGAGCTGGCAGGACAGCAGGCAGCGCAGGCAGGTGCAAACCTTCCATGGGCAATGCGGGGATGAAGGAGGCAGATAATGGTCAGAGATGAGGTTCAGTTCATGGAGGTCGAAAGCGCGGATCCCTTCTCAGTCATGCACACGTTACCTTGCACAACTGTAACACAGTTTAGCAGGTCTACCCACAGCCTTATGCGGTGCCTCCTCCCTCCTAAAACCCATCTCTAAGAGTTGAGCCCCTCTTTGCCCTTGTGCACAGCCAGCAGAGCTCCAGATGGATGCCAGCCAGCAGTGAATTGTGCAAGTTACCACGTCGTAGCACTCAGGTTTATTCCATCCCTTGGCAAAACTGAGCCGGACCTCATGTACTCCCAAGTTTAAACAATACAAAAAGCAACACCTTCAAAAAAAAAATTAACTAAGACCACAGCACCTAATTCACAATGATCTGCACTTGTGCTGTGCATGTGGAGAACATCAAACAGCTTGTACGTGGGCACACAATTGCACAACACACAAGACAGACAGAAATGGGGTTGCATGTGCTTTGTGAGAAGAATTAACCTTCCAAAAAATCACCTTAATCGTGTTAAGAAGTTATAAGAAGTTAGTGGTTCTTGAGAAATATCTGAAAAAGGTCATATTGTAAGGTTCTGTACATTCAGTTAACTACCTACGGGCCATTTTAGCTTGCTACTGTAAATACGATATTACATCAGTGCAGGGGAATTAAGCAAAATGCAGCTAATGAAGAATAGAAGGAAGATGAAGTAACCACTTTTTTTGTTCCACATTTTGAAGAAAGGGGAAGGAAAGAAGGAAGCACCATACTTGTAACATACCATGTATGTCGATGATCTGTAAGGCAAAAAGGATGAGAGAGATGTAGAAAGTCTGCAATGAGGTTTCCTTAGAATCAGATCACAGTGTGTGCTCTGATTAGAGCCACACTAAGAATAACTCATCTAGTGCTCACCAATTAGTTTCAACCCCAGTTTAGGTGAAAGCATTTTACTTGATAGTAAACACTAGCAATACAAACATAGCCAAGTCCTGCACATAAACTGAGGAGCAAGTAACTAAGAGCTAGAAGGGAGTTAACTTTTCCCAACGCTCCAAACAGGTCTAAAGCAGCCATCTGATTATATCCTTCAAGAGAAACACAGAAAATAAGAAGGACAAAACATTAAAGAGGAAACATTCCTCAGAGACAGCTGAGGAAAAGAAGGATAACTCACTTTGGGAATGTGACAACAAAGGCAAGTACAAGAAAAACCTTTATGCAAACAGCAGGTTTTTAAGAGGAACTGTAGTGCTGATCCAAGGGTCTTGGAAGCAATAGAAGGTCTTCTGTTGACTTCAACAGGTTTTGGATCAGCTCTGGAAATGGAGGGGAAGGGCCTGGGGCTGGCATGGAGAGGCAGGCTGTGGGGAGACTGGAATGCAGCTGCGAATAGATGGAGGAAGCAAAGGGGAGCACAAGGTTGGAGCGTAGATGCAAAAGCCACATGGTCTGGTTTGTCTGTCCAGAGAAAAACAACCTGCAGTCTGACTTGGGTCAAAGCTCAGGGAAAAGAAATGGATGAAGGCAGAAGGCAGGTTACAATTTGAGCTGAACCAACAGCCCCATAGTTGGCCTGGTGGCAGCTGCATGTGAAACATCACATTCTTTCCCTGAACATTCTCCCAGGAGGAACAGGATGTGGACACTGAGAGGCAGAGCTGCTGAGCTGCTTGCTGAAGCTGTCCTGGGGTTAGGTGGGGGGAAAGCAGAAGGGAACAAATGGAGATACGTGGAAGAACAAAACTGTATCGCTCAACTGCTCGTCTCCGTCTGTAGCGGCTACATGGATGTCGTTAGTGTTGTGGCTGAATGTGTCTATTCAAGTGCAGGGCAAAGAGATACCTGTGTTGTTTATGCACTCCTGAAAATTTCTGTTAGGTTCATTAGTACCTTTGCAAACCTGTTTTGAAGTGAATTTTAGGACAAGGCAGTAGCAGAAAAGTGATTCAAACTTTGATTTTTCTGAGCTCAGTCTAGTACCCCAGCACAGAACTATGAATACGCAGTTTAACCTTACACGGGCAGGATTTGTGCAGACCCTCAGTGCAGGGGTGCTTTAATTAAGTAGCACTCGAGTTAAAGATACCAACATTCCAGTTACTTAATATTGAGACAAACTTGTCTTGAAATCTGCTCACTTGGACATTGCACAATTGTTAGGGGGTTTCAAAAAAGTCAGAAGCAGCTTTCCCATCAGCTGAGACCTTACAGATAGCTCCCTGACCACCTGCGGGGGAAGAAGTTACAGACTATTACAGAATCACTGAAGCAAAGGCAGAAATATCAAATACTTCTCAACTCACAAAAGGAAATTACATCCAATTCCCTTTTAAGTCTACCCAAGACCTTCACCACATCACATTCCCTTCTTAATGACAGCTCTTTCTTTTTTTGCTGTGTATTCATAACATAACTCTCCTTTATATAATGTTCAAAAGCACAGCTTATTAAGAAAATTAGCTTAGGAAATCAGTGCGCTCAGTACATGGCTTTTCAAGTGCATTATGCAGAGAGAATGAACTGGGATAAATGTTTGGAGAGCAGCCACTCAGTTTTAAAACCAGTTGTTGACAGGTATTTTTCTTAATTGTTTTTGTAAGGCAAAGATGTAGTCCAAGAATGCACTACTTATCTCCATTCATATAACATTTAACATACTAAATTGTCTCCCTTTTAGACTAAAGATAAAAATCTTCACACAACTAAAAAGACGCCGGCATAAATTAAACCACACAGCTCCTCTCTGATGCTCGCTGCAACTGAAACAAACACCTTCATGAGGGTATGCCCAAATCCTGCTTCATGAGTTCACTGCCTGAAGTGCTTTCATAACCTGGGATGGCAACATGGTTTGGTGTGGTATGTGACTCTTCTTGCAGAAAGCAAGCTCACAGTGTCCCCAAGCTAGAGTGTCCCAAGCAAGCTGTTACCAAAACGCATTCCTGTCCCAGGAGTGTCAGGTTGCAGCTCTGTCCTGGGAAGGCTCAGCTCCCAAGGAACTTGGAGGAGATAGAAGGTCCATCTAGAAAGTTGGCCTTTGTCAGAGCGCAGCACTGGCTAAAATTGGTGTTGTTATAACAGCAAGCACGGGATTAATATTATCCTGAATTATTAAAAGGTTGTTGCAGCTCACCAGAACTCCTGGGTTCCAGCCCTACAGCAGAGAAGAAGTTGGAAGGTACTCATCAGGACTCTGGCAGAGACATGCCCCTTTCCTCTCTCAGGCCCTCTCCCGGTCACTAAATCCTGCTCCGGGAGCTCTCAAACGCTTGGAGAGACCGTTCAAATCCATTGTTACTCACGAAGAATCATTGTTACTCACGGTGTTTGCACTAGCACATCTCAGAACAGACTTAAAGGCCAGACAATGCGTCAGGTCTAAACTTAGTCCTGTGAAGGACTATTTTACACTTCCATATGCCCTGTCAAAATGTTGAGCTACTGCCAAAGCACAGCATACCCTCAATAGAACAGAATAAATGATCTGGGAAAAGCAAATGTTGAAGGAAAATCCAAGAGCTAAACAGCAAGGAAAGAGGCACAAAGGGTTTGTAGATGCATCCAGCCCAGCATCTCCCTGAGCAAGTGAAGCCAGAGCAACACACCTGGGGTGCACAGGGGATGATAGGAAGTTATTCTGTGCTCAGCCTCCACCACCCACACCCATCACTGCAAAGTAACACAAAGCAATGTGAAGCTCCCCCGCTTCTGTTCAGCAGCATCTCACAGCCATTTTCACATCACTTTGCCTCACTGTGAAGGGCTAAACAAAATAAAGACATGCAGGTCATCAGGCTCTCATCTTAGAATCAAGTTTTACTATTAAATTGCCATTTCTACAACTAAGTTGATTATTACAATCAGCATCGCACGTATACTGTTGTTAATTAATACTGTTCTGTCCTTAAAGAAAGCTCAGAGCCCATCTCTTGGCAGCTCCCAGTCATCTGAAGATTTAGCATAATCTAAGGGGAAAGTCTGAATTTATCATTTCAGATTTCAATGTTCAAAAAATCAGAACATTTCAACACATACCCGAGACAGAAATAATTACCCAATAACACTTATATTACAAGTGTGACCTTTTGTTAGTCACAGCAGTAATAATTATCCTGTAGATTTATAGATATGTTTATTTATAAATAAATGCAATAAATAAATACATACATTACTGAGTGACGTGTACTGTTAACACAAATTTATAGCCATATACTGCAGTACACAGCACAATCCATCCTAATTCCATGTACTCTCTAATATCCATCCTAACAAGTAAAGTTAAACTTCTATAAAGCAGCTCTCTGCTGAGAGCTAAGACCCTAAGAATCAAGTAGTACCATTTTATTACAACTGGTTGAGTCACTGTGACAAGTTTCTAGCAAGGAATTTTATTCTATTTTTTATTTGACAAATACCACCTTAGTGCTCACTTTTCTGCATCCCCTTTTATTCAGACACTATCACATGAACCTCAAGCAAACATTACTAATAGGGATGGAAGGGGCAGAAAAGGACCTTCTGGGTGTTTATACTGGAGATATGATTCACTGATAGAGCTTTACCTGTGCCTTTACTGGTGCTCCAAGCCCTTCCCCTTCTGTACAGATTAAATGGTGAGAGCGAGAACTGAAACACATCTTTAACACCAGCCCGAGTACCTGCTTTACCCTAAGCCTCTTGAAATCTTTTCCATTCCTTGAGCCATCAGTGGTACCCCCTCTTTCTATCGCAGCTTTTTACCAGCCAGACTATCAAAAGACAACATTAGGACCACTCCCATCTCCCTCTTTGTTATTATATTTATTCTCATTTTTTCCTGATGAACAGTTTCAGGGAATTTATTTCAAAGAAGTAATCAATATATCACCATTCATGTGACATTAACTAACCAGCAGGAACTTCCGCTTGCTGTAACACTCTGTGACTTGAAAGTTGTGCAACACCTTCAGTAAATACTTCCTCATATAGGAGTAAGACTAAAGCCAAACGACTCACTCCCTCTCATTCAGCGCCCAGGAGAGGACTGCTCAAAGCACAGGCAGTCTGGGAACCCAGCTTTCCCAGACCACGGGGACCACTGTGAGACAAATGCAACTGAGATGACCAACATACTTCTTGTTTCTGTTGTTTTGCTAGATTTTCTCCAACAAGGTACAGCTCTTTTTTTTGTTTGTTTGGTTTGGGGTTTTTTAATATGTAATCTTTTATCAGTGGCTGCTATAGATATCTCTGTACAGCTTTCATGAATTTTTAATTATTAACAGGTAGATAATAGGGAAGAACAGTGAATTAAAAGCCACTGAAAAAAATGGTATTGCTGAAGTTAGGGATGTTTGCTTTTTTCCTCTTTCTGTTCAAAGTTGTTATCTAAAATTCTCTAGTTAGAGAAATATGTATTTGCATCAAAACTGGCCATATATTGCCTAAAGACCCAGAACAGGTTAGTTTTGTAGGCCAATTAAGAGTACTTCCCCTGCAATCGAGCGGACAATTCATCCAATTGGAGCAAGCTATTACACTGACAGCATGTGGGCTGTAAAAAAAAAAGTCTTTTAATTGAATTCAATTAATAACATCATACAAATTAAAATAGTTAGCACCCCTATTATCTGTGTGATATTTCAGGTTATGAGTATTCATATGACTTAACCTTAACAGACCACACTGGTTTTTTTTCCCCTACGTGCATTGTTTCTTTGAATTCATGTCAACAGGGAACAGATTTTTTCAGAGCTTGGCGTGCGCAAGCCTGCACAGGTTTTATACACATAATTAGACATGGAATTTGTATTCAGGCAAGTATCTTTATGATTCCATTAGTTGGACAGAGTATCTGAAAAAGCGTACAGTGCTAATACTTAAGGTGTTATCTACTTTGTTTCTGGACAAAGCCAAACCTTGTCCATTAAATCCCCACTGATGGTTTTTATCCCTAGTTTAAGCTCTTGAAATAGGACATCATTACTTGTTCCTGATTAGCACTTTTTCTAGCTGTAGCATGAGGTCCAAGGAATTTCTTTCCTCCTTAAAGCTACCAATTCAAGATAATGCCTGAAGCAAGACAAAGACAATATGCTGAGTTGATTAAAAAACCCCTCCCTCTAAGAAATTATTTGTTCCAGAACAAAACTAACCTGTTTTCCTCGAAGTGCTGTTTGTACCACACTGCAGGAAAAGGACAAGTTTAGTTCCAGGTCTCCATTCAAATCTAGCCTCAACTTGAGCCATCTGGGCTCAGAAGAGTCTGAAACAGGGACTGGAAAGAGAAAATTGGAGCACAGAACTCTCTTCAGAGAGGCCTAAAATATGACTGTGGCCATTATGTAAGGATGCACTTAAAGCTTATGGAAAGACTAAGTCCACATTGAAGAAGATTTTCTTAAATGTAAACACCATCAGTTGCTTAAAATAAAATATAAAGCATCATTGTGAATTACAGCTACAAACTTGCCCTTGGTATTTGCTAAGAGCACGTGTATGGGTCGTTACTCTGCACTGTGCAATGGCTCAGCTGATGTACAGTAACTGCTCAGGCCCGACTCCCATTACACCATCAAGCCTCTCTCCAAATCAGCCCTTTCTCACCCTTGTCAAGACACAGCCGAGGTTATTCTGCAATTATTTTTTAAAAGAGTTTAATCAAATAAACCAATTATGAAGAATTAATCTGTTTATTTTGCCAGAACAATTTGCATGAGGATGTGTTCTGTTGTTGCAGATACAGAAAACTGCAGTAATTAGATGCCCTGTAAAAGTCTGGCTTTGAGGCTGACAATTAAAACAGGAGCTGCACTCTTCATTTGTTGTTTGTGGGTTGGTTTGGGGGTTTTTTGTTTTGGTTTGGTTTGGTTTGGTTTTTGTTTGTTTGTGGTGGTGGTGGTGGTGGTGGTTTTTTTCCAAATACTATTGTACTTAGTGCTGAGCCCTCAAGAATTTGCCCATTCAGGTGAAACGACCTTTTGTAGGAGGTTAAAGAGCTTAGGAGGCATATAAAACCTGCTGTTGTATCACTGCAGACATCTCTTGTATGACCCTGTTTTCTCAAATGCTGTACACCAGATGCTATTATTAACTTGAAATGTGTGCTGACCACCCCTGCGAGTCCTGCCACAAATTAACTTTTGCCAAGATTCACTTGGGCTCAGAAGCAGAAAACAAAAAGAGACACTTTTCAGCACCACTGCACTTCCTCAAACAGCTCTTTACAGCCACTGCGTACACACACCACACCACAAGTAGGATCAGCAAAAAGGGTTATGCAAGTTGAGGAATGATCTGGACTGCTTAACAGCTTCAGGATAGTCCTACTTTACTATCTCCTATTATTTTCCCAAGCCTTGTACAAGTGCCTTCTCCAGTCCTGCTGTCACAAGTACCTACCACCCCCCCACCCCTCCCAGTCTGACTCAACAGGCAAAAGTGGAGCTATTAAAGTACTGTCACCTGTACCCATGTGAGAAGACCAGCTGAAAAGTTTTCTAAAGAGGAAATCTAGGCTTGGTCCAGACATGTGGTGAATTGCTTGAGTCTATTTTCTTATCTAGAGACAGTCTTAACTTGTATGTCATGATGTGATAACATTTGGAGATCATTCATTTCACAGAACCATAGAACTTAATTCACGTCCTCTGCAAAATTCAAAGGCAAAGGTTGCACCATGCACAGTTGGTCTGTAGCATGTTGGAACTTGAAACTGCTGATTGGTGCTGGGGAAAGAAATCCAAGGTGAACTTCAGAACATATTCTGGCACCTGGAAATAGCTGGCTATGTCAAGTCATCTGAAATCCAGACTTATGTTAAACAGATGAATGACAATACAGGCCAAAAGAATCAGCCCTGACAGACATGAAATACGGTGTTTACCAGTTAATACTGTGTTTTCATAATTATACAACTGTTTCTTCCTAGGGAGCACAAGCAGGAAACTACCCGGAGTTGAGCAATATGAAACAGTTTATCCACAGAAATTGCACACAGTACAGAAAAGAGATGTACAAAGAAACAAAGAGGTATTCAAAGAGATAATACTCTTTTTACTGGGAGATGGGGAAGGTCTTCTGGAGTCAGAGTAGCCTTGGTTATCAAAGGTAAGAGAATCTGGAGCCAGACACTTGACCTTGCAAAAAGAACTGCATAAGAAGACCTGGAGGAGCGATCAGATGTCTGGTACAGGCTGTGAGGCGTGCTCCCATTGCGGTGATGTACCTGCACATCAGCAGCGCGTCTTCTGTACCACTACCTCTGCAAAGATGTAGGCTTTGGTACTACTCAGATTCTGAATAGGCTGTGGACATTTTAATTTGAAGTAAATGAAATCAAATGCTTAAAACTAAACATGGTCCTACATACTCTGAGTTATAAAAATGTTTACATTTAAGTATCCGCTTCAGCACTGTCCCAAATACGCAGGGCATGTACTTGTGACTGCAGAAATACATTTGCAAAGTTAAATTTGTTCCTCTCATTAAAAATTATGAAACAGTGACCTCCTGCTTATTCTATAACTGCCAGAATACTTATTTTTGGTGGGAAGAGGAGGAAAAGAATGCACCTGGCAACTCTGTAACAGGCAGCTCATAGCGAGGCCAGAAATGATACTGGTTTGTATTCTAACACTTAAATCTGTTTACAGACAAAATACGATGACACAGTAGAGTACAGAATCAAAGCCAACGGAGAGGAAGTCATACTGCACCTACAAAAAAATAAGTAGGTTCAGTTAATTTTTTTTTCTTTGAGCATTATCCCTCACTCTAAGTGGCATTCAAGATAGTAAGAAACGGGACTTGGGCTCCTGTAAGACAGAGGTATTTTGCTAAATACCTTTCAACTCCAGTGAGAGATGGGGGGAGGAGAAAGCACCATGTCACAATTTTGGGAATGTGAAATAACTGCACAATGACATCACGTGACTATGATGGATAGATATGACTTACCTATGCTGCTAACTCTGTTCTCCCCATTTATTTCCTCAATGGCTAAACCCACTGAATGTTTAACACTTTCGTATTAATTCCATGTTTTCTGCATCCATGGATAGTCTCTGGATTTTGTTTCATGCTGGTAGAAATTACAAAAGAACAAGAGAAATATCCATGAGAGTGGGCTGTGTGAGCTTTGTATGCTTTTCAAAATGGAAAATAGTAGTAAAAATGCAATCATTGTTACTAATTCAGCTTCCAGCACTCCTTACCTTAACACTACTGCTGTTAAGTAGTCTGATAGACACTGACAAAACACTCGATGGAACTGCAAGAAAGGAGAGCTCTCCTCTTTGGCTGAAGAGATAAACAGCATTTTGACAGCCCCTGCAGGGTGTGCAGAGAAACATCAGGATTTGTTGCAGACAAAGCATCCAAAGGGATGGCCCAAATCATAACAGAGCAGCACAACACTGAGCACAGCTGTGGTTTGCTGCTTCCTGCCTCCACATAATATTTAACATGGGATTGAACGAGTCCGTTTTAATAGGTGCTTTTCTAATTGCTGTGTAAATACAATAGCACCCTAATCCGTTCATGATAAATATAGTCTATAATTAACTCTTTGCCCCTGTTTTAATCTAATCTAAATATTTGGGGGGCCTCCTTTGAAAGTTCAGGAACACATATGTAGACAAAAACAGAGTTTTATTTAGACAAAAAAGGAAAAATTCAGATGAAATGAGAAGTTGCACCGGCAAAGTTACAAAGAAGCTGTGAGTAAAAGAATTAGACAAATATATGTTAGTGTGACCTTCACAAAGAATCTGAGTGTGTGCACACGTGCACATGTGCACAGGCACATACACATACGCACAGGCACATGTGAACCAGATGAGGCAGCTTTTACCTTGACCTAAACTGTTGCTATTTATAACCAGTGGGGGTGAACTGGGAAGAGAACTGAATGGCACCATTTCACACACACTGTGGAGTCATGGAAGTGTCCACACAAACTGGAGGGCAAAACAGGGTCAATACTGTCTCTGTAATCATACATTTATTTTCAGATCTCCTAGGAGATTAGTTTATACGAATTAAATAAGTAGACTTTAACTGCTGTATTTTAGAAACATCACTTTGTTTAAGGATAATGAACAGGCAGAATTCCCCAACTAGCAGCTTTACTCTCCTTGGTTTTCAATACTAATAATAACCTGAGTAATCATTTGAAGTCCCTACATACTTCACGTGTTATGTAATTGCCTCATTTTTAGATGACTACAATCTATTTTGTATAATAACTGTAGTTGACTCTTCACAGGCATCTATTAGCTAGAGACTACACTGAAACAGTTTATTCTGATGATGGTCGACAAATAACAACAAGTCCTCAGATCAAGGTAATAAAAAAAAGGGGGGGGGGTTCCTTCTCTCACACTTGCAGTCTGGAGGAAGTCTGCATGAGATTCATGGGTCTATGAAGTAACAGCACATATCAGAAAAAAAAAAATTAAATCTAGGATCTAAGCACTGTAATTTAGGATGCCTCTGAAGGGACAGTGACTTCGGCAGAGCTACACTGATTCGTATCTGTTGAGAATCAGACACACAGTTTGCCTTTTAAGAAGACAGTCCCTTTTTAACTTAGTGGCTCAGGAACAAACACATTTTCTGAGACAAATTTCTCTCTTCTGTCAGGAAACGGAGCGGAGCCAGGGCCGTTCCACTGCTTTCCACCTTCTGACATTGCCCTCCTGACTTCTGTGCAACTCTGTGACTTGTCTTTGCACCCTCATCTCAGTGAGATCATAGATTCTGATAAAGACACCATTTCCTCACTGGCTCACGTTACCACCCACACTCACAGCAGAGGAACTGCAGGTTACCCCAGGTGGTTTCTCTGAGCCATGACAAATCAGTTACTCACATCCAGACACAAAGGAAGTCACTGCAGAAGTTATTTTTTAATTACCTGGGCACTCATGGGTCTTACCTTCAACAAAACTCTCACCCAAAGCTTTCTGTCTAATGTCATGCTATGTGTTTTAAGACATGTAATTTGGAATACAAAGCCCAATATTCTTTGTTGTGGAGCAATTAGCAGGAATAGAAGCATCCTGAGTGAAATCAACATAGATAAAGAATTCTGGGTTGGTTTTTGGGTTTGGTTTGTTTTTTTTTTCCTGGAAAAAGATGCCATTGCTGATAGTTTCAATTACTTTCATACCCTGGATGGATCCTGTGAAAAGCAAACAGCACCTGCACCTGGTTAAAGACCATCTCAAACTGGCATAGGCAGCTCTGCAGCTTCCTGAATAAGGAGTTCCTACATTGTGGGCACTTCATTATGATCTTGGGAGTTGTTTCTCATATCCTCAAAAGATGGAAAGTAATTCTCCACTTCTTTCTATAGTAATTTTCACTTTGTTAATGTCTTTTTCACTGTAAGAGAGTTGGCACATTGTGATAGAAGAAGACAAATAAATGGTGAGGTGAAACCAAACATCTATGAGACCAAACAAAAGACACAATGCAGGCAGGTTTGTGTTGTAGGTCTCTTAAGAAGTCTATTAAGGAAAACATTACAGGTAAAACTTTCCATAATCATCTCAGTGACTTTGAAGTCTCTTGGAACACAGAAGTGTTCATTATACCATAGAACCTTAAGTCAAATTAAGCAGTGAAAATTTTTCCCCTAATCATATGTTTTAATATAATACACGCATTTTAATCTTACTGAAGTTAATGCATTTAATTGTTGGGTTAATATTAAAGAGTGTTTCCTTGAAGTTTGGCCACAGTAAAATCATTTGTTATCGATGTCAACTTAGCAGAGCACATCAGTACATGCTTAATTTTGAGCAGCAAGTATTCACATCCTTATTTTCACATACTGCTACATACTGACCAGGGCTCACCATGATTGGGTTTGTCACCCCTGGGTCAGTCTGTGTTGAAGGATAACAATAAAGGTACTGTAGTTTGTTGTAACTTGCAGCGAGTGTAGTTTGTCTCATACAATCACTGGATCTAGGCCAAATCAGTGCAGTCAGTGAGACATGGTCCAAATTGTCAATGTATTTTTTCATTCTAACCAGGATCACTGCTACTATGAAGGTTACATTCAGAATGATGCTGACTCCATAGCAAGCATCAGTGCTTGTGAAGGTCTAAGGTAAGATCCCAAACGGTACCGATGGCAGAATGTGCCTACCCTGTGAGGATAAACTTTCCAATATAAAAATCAGGATGTAAATAAGTGGGGTTTGTCTTTATTCATGCTTACAAGGAAACAAGTATACCAAAAAAAAAAAAAATACAAAAAAAAAAAATTACCTTTATAAACTCTGCAAATAAAGTAGAAAGTGGAAGCTAAAGAAACAATACCAACAAATGTATATGACTAATTCCATACTATATCCCATCATAAACCATAGCATTTGGTGGTGCCTACCATAAACATTTCTGGTTGATGCTTCTGAACTGTAGGAAGCTGTTAAGCTGTTAGCACAAACCCACCTAATTTAAATCTAACCCATTCCTAAACCAGTTTCTTTTTCACTGACAGTATCCTGTGCTGAGACTTCACCAACCAGCCAAATCTTTCACTGATTCAGCAGCTTTAATTTCTGCCTTTGAACTGTTGTACTCTGTCTGCCTGCTGCCAAATTATCTCACTGCATGGAACTACTCCATGTGCAATGGTCCACACACTTGGGCTAAGTGCTCTTGGAGATAACACTGCTATCCTGACTCAGTCCTGCCACTTCAAAAGATCATAGTCTAACTTATTTCCTTAGGGGATATTTTGAGACCCATGGTCAGAAATACCTCATTGAACCCTTGGGAGCCTCAGACAGAGACAAACATGCAGTCTATAAGTATGAGAAACTCGAACAGAAGTCCATAAAAACCTGTGGTCTAATCAATAATTCCTGGGAAGAGGATTCAAATGACCCCATCAATGACATCTTCAAATCCAGCAACAGTCCAGAAGTAAGTAGTTAAGCAACAGTCCAGTAAGTACATGTCGGAGAAGAAAATGCAGCCATAGGAGAACTCTGTGAGCAGCACAAGTCCCACTTTATCTGTGACATCTCCAGAAAAGCAATCACAAACTGTGAAGCACAACCAGATCCTAAAGAACCAGCACAAAATCCCACAGATCTGAGGTTTTAGAGGCACCACCCGAGCTAAGCCCTCCTGCATGTACTCAGAGGTGCCCACATGCATCTTTAAATATTTAAATACTTCTCAGTATCTATCCTTTCATGAACTTAATAATCATATTAATATCTAGCTTTTCATAATCTTAATAATAATTTTAATAGTTAGCCTCCCTTCCACTGTTTTAAACCAAGTACCATTCCACATGACTTGATAAAGAAACACCCACATAACTACAACATGGGTTTGAAATTGCAAGGCTGAGACCAAAACAAGCCTTAGGAGTCATTTAAATGTATCTTTTCTTCAGATGAAAGCATACCTGAAAGCAAAAAAGTACCTGGAAGTTTACATAGTTGCAGACAATACTTTGGTGAGTACTGAAATGCTTTCTTTCTCATTTGCGCAGTTAGAAGTGAGCTTTCCAGAGCAGGTTCTCCTCATGTCCCTGGGCTCCTACCCGATGTTCCACCACTGACTTGGGCTAGGAATGGGATTTCCTAATGTCTATTGATTTTGAAAATTCTACCCATAGAAGATGCAAATTCAGAAAACACCATCCAGCGCCTGTCCTCTTCTGCACCCTACACATAGACACCCATTTTAAAAGGGCCTGATCTTGAAACATAGTCTAATAAAATAGTACATCAAAATGGTAACAATCCGTAGCCCAGGCACGGTGTGGTTTGCACTGCAATCTTCTGTGGGGTATTTCTCTCCTGATTTTCCTAACATACTATGTTTCCCTTTTTAGTATAAGAAGTACGATGAAGACATTGAAACTGTAAGACAAAGGATATATAGAATAGTCAATTACATCAACACGGTAAGAGCAAACCCACCAAAGTGAAATGGAAATGGACGCAATTTATCATTTTCTTTTGAAAGCACTGATAATATTCAATATTAAACGCAGAAGAGCATGAAAATGGAGCTTCATTGTAATTTATAAAACAAATTTAGCACATCTGCCCACATTATCCTGTTCTTTGCCTTCAGGAATGAGATTTTTGTAAAGGAAGATTTAAACTGTATTTTCTTAATGCTTGTTACAGTGAATAATTGAAATCCTTCAAAGTGAATTAAGTGATTCTTGATTTCTTTTGCAAGTCAAAATTTTTTTGAAAACATGGAATTTTCAAGTATTTTAAAGCCATTTTAATAGTTGGTTTAAATGTGGAGGCAAAGAAGATTTCACATTTTGTTTGTTGGCTTTTTGTTGCAACTTCAAAGTGCAGAAAAGCTTAAATCACGTCTGGTGTGGAGTATATTGCAAGGATACGTGTTTGGTTCAGAATACCTCATTTTCACAGTGACACTGTTCCCTTGCGGCAGGTTTATAAGGTCATAAATATCTACGTGGCTTTAATCGGCCTAGAAATCTGGACAGATGGCGACAAATGCCTCCTGAGCCGTGCTGCGGGATTCACGCTGGACAGTTTCTCAAAGTGGCGTCTCTCAGATTTATTACAGAGGAAAAGAAACGACAATGCTCAGCTGATCACGTGTGTATCATTCTGGTTCCTTTTCCCATTTCCAAATAAGTTAAAGGAATTTGTTCTTTGAAAATCAGTCACCAACCAGTCAGAGATGCTGTCTATACTGGACTGGATTTCATGCTTTCTAGTACCGGGTCATACTAATTCTAGGACAAAAAGATAAATGCAGCATCTGCTTTTCTTCCTTTTATTTGCTCCATGGAGCACAATTACCTGCTAGGACACAGTATCTAATCTTCCTGTCTGAATCCCTGTGAAAACAGGCAATGTAAACTCTGCTACTTCTCTCAGTCCTGCTGATCAGAGTCCCTTCTCTGGTTAGAGAACACACTTGTGTTCTGCAGATTGCAGCAGTCTAACAACCTAAGGAGCCTTGACATAAAGTTTAATGGCTGGGAAATGCATGTTGGCAAACTAAACCAGCACTCACTTCACTGTTCTGGCTCATGTTCAATGGCCCTGATTCATCCCAGTGCTTTGATATGTTTAGAGCACTTCATCAAGCACTTTAAACTCAAACAGATGCTTTAACTCTGATGAACTGCAATGCAATTTAAGCAAAAATTTTCAATGAGAAATACGTTCAGTTGTTTACTGATTTGCAGTGATACTAAGCACGTCCTCAACTATTGTATTAAATCAGAGATGAAAACCAGAGCTGGAAATGAATATATGAGCAGGGTCTTCAGCCTGGTTAAGAAAGCAACTTGACTTCAGATTTGCTTCCCAGTCACATCACTGCATTTCACTCTGCCTTTCTTCTACGTTACAGAGGCTATGACCTTGAGGGGACAACGATTGGATTAGCCTTTCTAAAATCCATGTGCAGTGATATATATTCTGCAGGTATTATTCAGGTCTGATTTATTTTTATTTTAATTTTTTAAAGGCTTCTCTATGTCTTTTAGTCAATCAGCAAAGAACGTTTATGGAAACTGCTGAGTACATATGAGGCTTTCAGTTCTCTGTCTAGTTCATATTGTTTGTTTTATTAGACTAGAAATTCACAGCCAGAGATTTTGGTTTAAATGAAGTGCAGAGGGTAAAGAAAGCACACACAAAACAATGTATCTGTGATATCAAACTCAGACACCTCTACTTGGAGTACCAGACTCCAATAGTCAGAGGAAAGGAGTAAGTAATTTTATGCTTCTATCTCAAGATTCCCTATTTTGACCTGGGAACTGATTCTGACTCTCATAATGCATTTCATCAGTTTAGCCACTTAATTACAGCTGCCTAAACTACTGCCCTTAAACTTCAGCCTAAACAGGAACACAGATCCAAAACTTTACCAACACCACCAGGAACACAACTGCTGCACCCAGCTTCAGAGGCTGGGCTTGTTGGTAAGAGGAATAACCCATGTGAAATTTCAGCTTTCCCTCAACACCAGGAAATTCTAGAATGACTGTAAACCCGGAATGCTTTTCAAAGTGTGAGGATGCATTTTGTAACAGCAGGATGTGCAATGCTGTGCTAGAAGATGATGACACCAGTATGCTGCCTTGTGCTTTAGGCTTTTCCACTACCTGTTTACATACCCAGATTTCACTCCTAAGAACAGGACTTCTCCTTTCCTCCCTCCTACGAAGCAGCACAAAACACCAAGCTAAGAGCAACGCTGGAGCACAGCACCTGCCTTTCCTTTCTGTGCATGCACAACACTGTACACAAGACTTACCTTGGCATAACGAGTAGTAATTAGATTGCACCCAAGCAATTACCCTCAGCACAGAGACAGCTATCCAGAGAGAGGATTAAGAGGTTCAGATGCTCAGCTCCCCATAACACTCAGTTGTTACTTGGCAGCCTAACTTCCTCATGTTTACCTGAAAACAAATTATCCCAGTTTACTCATGCCCCTTAGTGGTATCATCTCTTTGATATTATAATATAACCCAGCATAAACTGTGGAATAGATGATGGATTGAGCAATGCATCAAGCCTTATGTAGCAGTGAGGATCATTCCCCTTGAAGAAAAGTTGTCTTATTTCTTAGCCACGTGGCTTCTCTGATGTTTCCATTTGTTCTAGAATGCTCGTAGAAATAATCGCTCCTTCTTATCTCTACAGGATCACAACAGAAATGAAATTGCAGTAGCAGCTACCATGGCACATGAGATGGGACACAACCTTGGCATGAGTCACGACACCGAAGCCTGCACGTGTAGTGCCAAAGTCTGTATCATGACAGACACTGTCAGGTAGGAGTTTGGATAAACAGGCAGGGCACTGATGCCCAGGGCAACTCAAGACAGGCTCTGGAGAAGCTGCCAGGTTCAAAAATGGAGTAGTAATTAGTTTTGTCCTCTGAGATGATTCCATTCAAATTATAGAAGAAGAGGCAAAAAAAAAAAAAAAAAGACATTCCAGGCCCTTGTAAAATATTCCCAGACAGGCTCCAAAAAGAAAAATTCCAACCCAACCCGAACTCTGGTCACTTTTGGATAACATTAGCTTTCATGTGCCGTGGAGGCCTTCACATGAAACCGTGAATCACTTCTTCCTTACATGGATAAGAGCATGAAACTGCTGTGGCAACTTAGACAACAGAACTTCTCCAAGATTTACCTAAAGTATATTTTTGTTCTCTACAGTGTAGATGTCTCCTGTGAAAACTGTGCAAGTACTGTCACCTTTCATAAATACCCCTTAGATAAGAATTTAGTTCAGTTCTCACCTCTCACACCCTGAGCCTCTGCTGGGCACCCCAGTGGAAAACTCCTAATGCCTGAAACATCCAGACACAAACTGTGTAGACCAGGCTTAAATCTTTGGGATATGGGATTTAATACACTAACTATTCCTGATCTGTTTGTTTCCACTTCTTTTTTTTTTTTTTTATGCTCTAAGTAGGAGACAGACACTGTACTTACTAATATAAATATTTGGAAAAAAAGGTTGCACCTAATAGCTTGGGGGATGATCACTCATTTCATTTGTCATGTAATGGGTATTGCTTCTCCTTGCCTATGAAGACCCTAATGTAAACCCTCCTGCTTTTTCAATATAGTTCTATCATCCCCAAGAAATTCAGCTCCTGCAGCCTCCAAAGTTTCGAGAGATACATGATGAGTGACATGCCAAAATGCTTAACTAACACCCCCGATATAAGCAGCATCATAGCACCTGCATCCTGTGGAAATGGCTTTGTGGAGAAGGGAGAGGAATGCGACTGTGGTACTCCTGAGGTATCTGCATAACCAACAATAAAATAATACTTGGAATTTTGTTGGAAGAGACCTTTAAGGTCATCAAATCTAATCATTAACCTATGACTGCCAGGGCACCACTAAACCATGTCCCTCAGCACCACATCTTCATGTGGGGCTTTGAAAGCCCTCCAGGGATCACGGGGACTCCACCACTGCCCTGGGCAGCCTGGGCCAGGCCTGGACAGTCCTGGAGGGGAAGAAATTGTTCCTCAGGTCCAACCTAAACCTCCCCTGGCGCAACTTGAGGCCATTTCGTCTTGTCCTGTCTCTTGTTCCCTGGGAGCAGAGCCCGACACCACCTGGCTCTGACCTCCTGTCAGGAAGCTGTCGAGAGACAGGTGGTCTCCCCTGAGCCCCCTTTTCTCCAGGCTCAACAAACCCAGGTCACTCAACTGCTCCTCACCAGACTTGTGCTCCAGACCCCTCCCCAGCTTTGTTGTCCTTCCCTGGACAGGCTCCAGCAAAGAGCATGGAAGAGGCAAAGTTTTATTCAGGCTGTACAGTATCTGGTTTCTGTTCATTTCTGAGGTGGTCAATCCAAAGCTAGCTGAAATATTCCTGTAGAAACTGCTGACATCAAATGGCTGATCTGCAATGTAGTCACCTCTCTAAAATGGGTGGGAAAGACAACCATGTGGCTCGTTGCGCTGTGTGGACAGGGGAACTGAGAATGGGGAAAAGCTGTACATATCAAACAAGCAAGTCCCTTACGCAACTTCCATCAGCCATTTCATAATTAAACCACTTCACATTCTTTACACACTAACTATGACTGGCACAGCTTCTAGTGAAAACGATTTTCAGAGAAGCAAAGCACAGGTCCAAGAAATCCTTCCCTCCCTCGATAAACGAGTCCAGGATGGTTGATGGGAAGGCAGCACAGATGGGCCCACTCCCCTTAGCAATGCGCCAGATGACTGCTGTTTCTGTCCCAGGAATGCACAAACAACTGCTGCGACCCCGAGACGTGCAAGCTGACAGTGGGTTCCATGTGTGCACACGGAGAGTGCTGCGAAAACTGCCAAGTAAGGCTCCCTTTCACCTCTAGCTTCTCATCTTTTCCAGGGTATATTCTGTTTTGCACTAACACACCTTCCAAAAGAACCAACCCTCTTTACTCATAATTTCTGACACAGCACTGTAGTAACAGGTGCACTTTGTTCATACAATACAACTATCAATTCACTGAATCTTTCAACACCCTGGTAAAATGAGCATTTTGATTACTCATTTTGTCCTGAAAAGCTGAGCCACAACCAGGCAAAAAAAAAAGTTATCTATTGACAAAACCAGCTTTAAATTAGAGACGGATCTGTCTCCTCGGGCAACTTGCACAGTAAGGATAGGATTTGTCTCCCCTAATTTTAACCATCTAGATGGGTGTGATTTGCAAACGGTGCAGAGTAGCGGTGTGTTAACGGTGGCTTTGCTTTCCCCCACTTCAGTACAGAAAATCAGGAGCCATTTGCCGAGCAGTTCAGCACGACTGTGACCTGGCAGAGATGTGCACCGGCTTTTCTGCAAATTGCCCTGCGGATCGCTTCCGGGTGAATGGACATCCCTGCAACTATGGCGAAGGTTACTGCTACATGGGGAACTGTCCCACCCGAGAAAATCAGTGCAAAGCTGCTTTTGGACCACGTGAGTGCAAGGTGGCATTGAAAAGATAAGGTGGCCTAGGTCAAAGGAAAAGTTTGGGCTGCTGGCAAATCACCAAAGGCCTTTTGTAAATCTAGAACAGCCTATCTATAGAAACAAATTTCAGTTTGTAGCATCATTATTTTTATATTTAACTCCGTAAATGATTATAATCACGGGAGCTGCAGCTCAGAGCACACCACCCAGTCTGTTTCTGGAGAAGAGGGAAGTGGTGAGAGGATTCTCACACAGTGCTTTTAAGGTAACTTTGGAATGGGGCTGAGCAAGTATTCTTTGCGTGATAGGAAGTGTCTGTATTCCAAATAAATGTCCAAATTTAGCATGCTTTTATGTTTCTGAAGGTGCATCATGGCTTACCCTCTTCCCAGTCCTAAACCACCTCCAGTCCTGACTATGTCCCTTCTCTTAGGCAAGGTCTGCTGGTTTGTACTGGGGAGAGAGAGAGGACACACAGGAGAGGCTGTGGAATTCCCCAGTAACATTGCAGAATTAACACATGAATCATAGGATCATAGAATCATTAAGGCTGGAAAAGACCTCTAAGTCAAATCGTCTACCCAACACTATCATGATCACTAAACCATGTCTTGAAGTACCGGAGGGAGTCATTTAAGCCCATGGGTAACTTCACTGGGAAAGGCCAGTTCCTAAGCAGGTAAAGAAATTAAATATTACTAGTTTTTTGCAGACAGAGAACCTCAACTTGTCCCATTCTGTTTTCTTCTTTCACAGAGGCTACTGAAGGTGCAGCTTCCTGTTACCGGATGAATGAGAGAGGGGTGTATTATGGATACTGCCGAAAAGAACAAGGTAGTCACGTCCCCTGTAAAAACAAGTAAGCACTGTGTTACAGAATTTGCTGGGATCTGGGAAGAGAGACCATTCCTATTCCAATTAAGAGGCTGATGCAAAGAGCACAACACTATTTTAGATGGCACCTATGTCCACGTGGCCTTTCTTGTTCACTTTGAATATTGTGGTAATATTCAGGGAATTACAGGGTAGGGATTTGGGGACAGGGAACTTGAACCTCCGGTGAGCCTCAGAAGACAGGTCAGTTAAACACTTCTGCAAATTACTCTGTGGGCTCCCAAGAAAGCTCAAGAGGAATTAAGAACCTGCCACCTTCTACTCACAAATAAACCTGCAAACACCACAAACCAAAATTCCTTTCTGCAGCTTTTTGTTTGGAGTTCTGTATACAACAAATTCAAGCTGATGGAGAGAGAGCTCAGACAGCATTGTTGTGCCATGTCATTGTTCTAGCAGCTCTTGTTCTCCTTCCAGAGATATAATGTGTGGGAAGTTGTTCTGTACTGGGGGGAAGGAGATGCCTCGGGATGGAAGCCTGGTGACGTTTGAGTCCTGCAAAGCAAGTTTTCCTAGAAATGGAGTAGATGACCCAGGGATGATTCTCGATGGAACCAAGTGTGGGAATGGGATGGTTAGTAGAGAATGGCTTTTCTCCTTATTTTTCCTCATCTTTCAGTCTTGTTTATACTGGTAAATCTTTTACCAGACAAGAAAGATTTTGAACAGGGAGGACCAAACTGGACACTAAACTTCCGCTGCTCTGCTTTGCCTCACATCTATCACAAATCAGTAGCAAACGGGAACTACTATGATTCTGATGTCCTTACCCTGTCTTATGATTTTTTAGTGTCACAAATATATGTGGTAACAGAAATATACCTTTGCATGAGGGCTTATAAGATCCCACATAAAGTACTATGTTTAATTCTTTCCAGAACGGATGTGCTAGGCATCACTGAGTGCTATTTCCAGTTTCTTTGCTATGTATTTCTACTTGGAGGGAAGGGAAGGATAAAGGATGGAAGAGGAGTGGAAAGCAGTGATGTCTGTACACCTTTGTCACTTTCCTTTGCTATAAAATTTCCAAAGGTCAAATGACAAATTATACCCACCGATCAAACTCCTTTAGCTTAAGTGATATGCAGACCTGTTTCTGTGCCTCCTTTTACTCTTAATCACTTTGCACAATCTGTGTGTTCTGAAGGCTGTAAATGGCATTGTTACCATTTGCCCTGTACATTCCAGGTGTGCAGCAATGGCGAATGTGTCTACGCTGAAGATGTCTTTAGATCAACCAACTGCTCTGCCAAGTGTACTGGACATGCTGTAAGATATGAGCATTTCATGCTATTAGCGTAAAATAACTCCGAAAATTATGCCTATCAACCAATAGACCTGACTGATGACAGTATTTAAGTCACTGGGACAGGGGAAAAAAAAAAAAAGTGTAGTCAGAAGCTTCCCAGACTTTTATGAAAGCAAATCTAACTTGATACAGCATCGATATTTTTGCCAAGGAGATCACAGGAGATTGACACAGATTCTGTGTCTGGCCCTGCCTCTGAGCTACAGTATCACAGCTATTCTTTCAGCTCATGATCTGTTTTGGGAAAATATTTGCCCTCATCTTATTTAAACATTCAGAGACCTACAGATGTAAAGACAAGCTCTGCTGATTTGTGCCTTATACTGTAGCTTTCACTGCAGGAACACCTGCAAAAGGCACATGGTAGCAGAGATCAGCCTCTACCTGACTGTACAAAACTGCTACTCTCTGCTATATTTTAGTTAAAGTAAAATGAGAGGGGGGCTCCAGACCCATCTTCATTGGGACCCTGACCCAGAGCCAACTGACACAGCTTGGCTCCTATTTCCAACCCGAAGATATCCCTGGCTTTGTGCTTCCCTAGGTGTGCGATCACGAGTTGCAATGTCAGTGTGAAGAAGGATGGGCACCACCAACCTGTGACAGCTCATCAACAGTGACCAGTAAGTACTCTATGGCCACACACTGGGTACTGTCATTGGTGGGTGAAATAAGCTGCTTTAACCCCAGTAAAACAACCTGAACTTGCACTGGGTGACAGACTTTCTTTGCAAATATTGCATATCTAGGTCTCCAATTTCTGTGCATCTTTAAGTTACCACAGCTTGTATGAACGACTAGAGGCAACTCTTCTTCTTTCTAACCTGACAGAAGTCATCTTCCAAGAAATAGCAACTTGCCTTCTCTCTCCCCAACAGGCTTTGCTATTGTTGCTGGTGTGCTGGTCATCCTCGCTGTCACAGCAACAGCAGCAGTGTTACTGATCCGCTTCCAACTATTCAAGAAAAGGTAAAACACTGACCCCATACACAGTCAAAAACCCCTTAAAGCCAAGCAACTCCTAGTTAGGATTTAAGCTGAGGTTTTCAACAGGGGTAGAGGGAATTAGACACTGGAAAGCCAAGGAAGCTGGTCCATGACCTTTGTTGAGCTGTTTCAGAAACCCATAGTTGGGAGAGGACTGATGACTCAAAACTGTAGCTCTTAAGATTAATTCTAAATAATTAAAATAAGGGGGAGAAGAAAGAAGTAAAGAAAAGATGTGGCTATATAACAGACCAATAGCAATAAGACAGGTATTGGACTTCAGCAAGTGCTTTTTACTTCAGTCAGGATAAGATTTAGAATTGTACATAATATTTTCATAGCTGCCAGACCAGAAGGGGATCTGGAGCCACAAACCAAGTCTTTGTGGACCAAGAACAAAGACACATGGAACACCCTGTCCTAGTGATACCTGCCCAGAAGGTAAGAGCGGGGAGATACCAGGTCAGCTACAGTCTCCCTGAGACTGTAACTGAGGGGCTGAAATATCAAAACTGATCAGCCAAAGGGCATTAAACTTCCATGAGGGTTTCAAAATGCTTTTCTGGGGCTGAGAGGACAGAGCTGCAAATCTCAGCACGGTGAGGGAGTGAGGAAAGCACATAGCACTAAGTCCCTGAGTAATCCATTTGCAGTAGAGATAACGCACAAGATAAGGGCTCCATCCAATTGAACTGTTCCCTGTTTTCAGATGAATGATAAGAAACTTCTCCTTCCTGTACCTCCACCGCAGGAGAACAAACCACAGCTCCAGAGCGTAAGTGCTCCCAGGGAATTTCTTTACTTTCATGCTGGTTTTAGGGATGACGGCCTATACCAGTTCACATAATGATAGAGACCCACAACAACAATCTGATCCCAAAGGCTGGAGACATCACTGTGCTCCAGAGAAGGCCTTGCATCTGTTCTCTGGGACAGACAGCACAAAGCATCCCTGCTGGGGTTGTTTAGCTCAGAGAAGAGGAGGCTGAGGGGGGTGGATCTTAACAAGGAAATATCTAAAGGGTGGGTGTCAAGAAGATGGGGCCAGGCTCTTCTCAGTGGTGTCCAGTGACAGGACTAGGGGTAATGGCTATACACTGGAAAACAGGAGGTTCAACCTCAACAGGAGGAAATACTTCTTCACTGTGAGGGTACCAGAGCCCTGGAACAGGCTGCCTGGAGAGGCGATGGAATCTACATCTCTTGAGACTTTCAAAAGCCACCTGGACTTTTTCCTGTGTGATCTTCTCTGGGCAATCCTGCTCTGGCAGGGAGGTTGGACTCAATAATCTTTAGGGGGCCCTTCCAACCCCTACCATTCTGTGATTCTGAAATGAACGCATCTCTTCTTATATAGAACAAAAGCCTGCACATCCCCATGGGAACAGGCAGATGCACAGATCCACAGTACATGTTGAGTCAATATGGTTTATATTTTCTTCTTTCACAGCCTGCTCTAAAGCCAAAAGGTCCCCCACCTCCTGTTCCTTCTGCCAAACCAACCTCTTCTCATGTACAAGAGATTTTTGTAAGTAGAATGCTGCAACTTTTCCCAGCTGAGCTGAAGATTACACTGGTATTTTCAGTTTCTGATTGTGCTGGAAAAACAAACAAAAATTACAGGCATTCAAACCACATATTCTTTAGGGTAGGAGTCACATGGGTTTTTTTGCCATCTAATCCCAAACTGCATAAAATACTCTTAATCTGCGCCAAGGAATCCTGTCAGCCATCACCAGCACATCTCACTAGCAGCAGTACATGGAGTCCACAGCAACAGAGATTTCAGATGTAAACATCATGAGCATCTTTGCTACTAAAGATGTCTACAATGGTCCCTGCAGTGCGGATATGTGGGAGTCTCTAAAGATGCCACCAGTGAGGGGATCTTGATCAATGTTCATATATATATATTTTGAATTCTTAAAAAAAAAAAAAAATTGAAAACCAGAAGAATACAAATATTTGCCATTAATAAATCCAAAGCATCCTACTTAAATGAAATCACTTCCCACAAATATTTACCACCTCAGCATTTGAGGCCCTTGCCCACTTGATACAAGGGTGTAGAAACCATCCTGATACTAGCAACAAAGCTGCATAGTACTGCCTGCAGAAAGTGATAGATCAGGAATAAATAATAGAATAATTAAAAAAAAAACAAACAAACCAAAACCAAACAAACAAAACCACATAGCAGCTTGAGTATTAAAACACATTTAAATCCCACAGTCTTCAGTGATGCTTCCCTCAACAAGCACCTTGAGCATGTGATCAGCTTTTAAGCTTCCTAAGTGGTCTATTTACACATGGATACTCAATACAGATGAATTTGAACACTGACAGCAGCTCAGTTGTCTTCCAAAACAGATCTATCCCCCCAGGTACTCGCATTATTGTGCCTTTTTGTATGTGGCCAGAATAATCTGATTCATTCCTAGTTTTCCCACTAGGAGAATGCTCTAGGAAATACATGAGGTAACACAGCAGCAGCTGCTGGGGCCCGCGAAGGTTCTGCAGCTGCTCAGACAGGAAAGTTTAATGACATTTAAACTACATTTTTGTTATAGGCACCAGAGAGAAAACCTGCTCATCTCCCAGTTCCCGAGGGCAAGCCTCTACCTCCACCAAAGGTAACCTGAGTTCACAGGAGAACAGCAGTTCTTTCCAGACGAAATTCATTGTAACTGCACCAGGCACACTGTGATCTGTTGAACTCTTTCTTTTTCATGTAGGCTTTAAAACCACCAGCTAATCCCAGAGTATGAAGATTCTGAAGCAGCACTGGATATCCGAAATTTTCAGGGACAATTTGCCCCGTAATTCCTCCACTTTTGGCAAAGGCAACCAAGATAGCCTTCCTGTTCTCTCTGAAAAAACACCACAACAAAACAACAAACGAACAAGCAAGCAAAAACAGCCACACCCCAAAAAAAACCCTAAACAAACCAACCAACCAACTGACTGGCTGATGCTTTGAAAGAAAAAGTCTGATTTTCAAAGAGCGAGGAACAATTTGGTGATGACATCAAGCTACTGTCCAAACGGAACCAAACCAGAATCCCTGCTTGGACTGTGGTGTAGACTGCAAGAGAGTTACGAGAGCTGCTTAAACACATCCTAACTCCTAGGACACCACCTCAAGCTGTGGCTGCACTGAGATGCCCTGTATCTGCCCTGCTTTCTGAGTTCAGACCTGAGCAGATAAGGGAAAGGATGGCTACTGTATGTTTGTTAACTGTAAGTTTTGGCTACAGTTCTGGATCTTTGCCAGCCCTCTCTTCAGCAACAGAGCAGGAGCCCATCTCCTTCTTTCCTGTGCAAGCTGCCAGTTTTGGAAACAGAAAAAATTCTTCCTGCCCTTTGGAGAAAAGTTTGTGCCTTCATGGCCTGAGCTAGCCTTGGAATAATAAGATTACACACTGGAAATGCATTGATTCTGGAAAGATCCTTTTGGGTCAGATTCTCTTGTTAATCCTTAGATTAACAAGATTCCTCTGTTGAGCTGGTAGAACTGGAGATGCATTCAAAGCAAAGCACGCAGGAGTCAAACCATTTGCTGCTTGTAAGTGCTCCAAAAACATGTGAGCATTTCTCCTTTCCAGGATATACAGACCTTGGTGTTTTTGTTTAATTGCTCTTGCACCAGGCCCTGCTACTGTAAAGTTGCTAATGAGAACTCGCCTGGGCACAGGGGTTTGTTATTGTGGGAGAGCCTCACAGCATGAGGCTTTGCCCACCAGTTTATTACTGAAGGGTTCTTCATTCATTCTGGCCCATTGGCATTGGCATTGTTGACACTACTGGCCTGCTGGCACAGCTCGGCACGATACTGTTGGCACTGGTGGTAATAATACTGTGAGCGTGCTGGCACTCCTGCTACTGTTACTGTTGGCACCAACGTTCTTCATGTGGTTGGCATCAATATTTTTAACTTAAGGAGCACAGAAGTGTTTTTCAAGGAACAAAACTTTTACCAGGAAAAGTAAAAAGAGAGAGAGAAATAAAATTGCCCTGGACTCACAGTACCCAAGATTTCATAGAGGTTCCAGTTTGAACTGGATTTCGGTTTGAATCAGAAGCAATATCAGAACACAGATCCAAAGGCTCAGGAAAGCAGTTTCCAGCCTTTAGGCACAGTGGCTCTGCTAGAGAAACCGACATGGCTGCCAAACAACCGAAAAAGACCTGGGGCCTCAGGCCAGCATTGTCTGTACTAACCTGGACCTGTACTTTGTTCTGACCAGGACCTCATAGGACTTTTAAAAAAGCCCAATCCTCAGAGGGCCAGAAACCATCTACTCAAGTCCCCGAACCTGTGCACACCTGCTGAAATCCTGACCCACGTAATCTTCTTCAGCTACTGAACATGTCACTGCCCTGTCACTTTCCGAATGCAGAGCTTTGTTATTTACCATCACTCTGCAGCTGGATACTGAGGATCCATCGTCTCTGTTACACAAATGAATCCAAAACCATGATTTCTTCTTTTAAACTAGGCTTGCTTTGAGATCATCAATCAAGTCCTGTATGCTCTGCAAAACACAGATGATCAGAGTCTTCGGCTTGAAGAGCGGGGTGGGGGGTGTGTGTCTTACTGGAAGAACCTGGCTTTCCTCCGCTTTGGATAACTGCTTCTTTATCTGAGTCAGAAATAGATTTTAACCTATCTCTATTTGACTGGGGTGTAAAGATTCGGAACTTTGTTTTTATGATGTGTAATTAATGTACTTACAAAGATTTCTGCATTAGAAATATTCTAAGCAGGAAGTAGTTGTTTTCTTTTTTCAAGATCATCTTTTGCACGTGAAACACACAGTGTAAAATGGCATCATTTCTAACACTGTCAAATCCCTAAAACTCCCAAATTGGACCAAGAAGATCATTCACAGGTATTGCCAAAACCTGCCAAATTAGCCAGCAACTCTGAATTAAATTTATAGCAAGGGATGACAAAATACTACATCAGTTTTTCTGCCACCTTAAAATCTCTTTCTTCATTGCTTCCAACCGTTTCCACTTACTGAGTACTCAAGGATTGTCCAAGGACATAGAGTTCTGAAGCAAGCTAAAGACTAGGACACTTCTTAATTACCTTTTGAAGATCCAACTTCCAAACCATGGAGCTTGGCCTTACTTGCTCCTACAGAAAACCAGTAACTCCATCTGACCTGTGTGGGATCAAGCCTCCTTAATATCAGAACATTCTGGGTAAGCAAAGCCTGCACCACAACACCCGAGCAGGGTGCAAGTGCTGGACCGACTGCCAGCATCCATCTTCAGCAGTGACATGCAGTAGAACCCTATGAGGAATAGAGAAGAGCACACACCTAGAGCGGTCGATGATTTACAGCTTTTCTGGGCCACAGCATCCACAGCACAGGTGACAGTCTCGCCTGCCATGGAGCGCATGTTCCATCCTGCCACAAAAGGGCTCCTTTGTAGGTACAACCTCTTATTCCATTATGCAAACATGACATCTACTGTTAAAAATCTTCCACTGCAAGAGGAACGTAAACCCAAGAAAGCTGAATTCATCTTTAGCATTCCCAACTGTCAGGAGCCTGCAGCACACAGCCCCAGAGGACTAGGACATCTTCAGATGTGTTTCCATCCGTAGCGTCACACTTCTCACCAAATTGCACTAGTTTGACCTGGGTCCAGCTGTCCCTCCCTCCTGGCCCAGTGTCCCTTGCTCAGCACAATTTGCCACCCTCCCAGTAGAGCAGCCTACCCTCTGGCACCGGACAGTGGGATGCAGAAGGGATCTTGGCACAGTGCAGTCATCTTCAGGGAAGTGACGCTGGCTCAACCTGCATTTGCTGCATAAGAGCCACATGCCAGACTCATCTTGCTCCAAGCTCAAAAGCAAAGCAGTTCACCAGTTTACCACCAGTTTTGCAGTGGGTTTTGGGGGTATGAGTGAGCACTCCACTCCTCCAGCTCTCCATACTCCATAGGGAAACAAAAATGTCCTTTTTTTCCCCTGTCTCTCTTCAGTTTTTTAATTTACCACCTTTTCATTCTTCTTTCCCTTCCCTCCATCTGTCTGAGGGATGGTACTACCAAGAGAGCGCAAATCTTTTACGCTTTGCACACCCAAACCAGTCATCACTGTGAACAGTTTTGTGGGTTTATGAAAATAAGGCACACACTGGAGCATCACAACAGACCGGTTTCCTCAGTAGCTTCTATTTGGCCCTCTGAATTTTCCACTTTGCTGTGCAAATTCAACACTGGCCATTAGAGGGCAATGGGGCATGGAAAAGCAGTTTCTCTCACTTGCTATCCGATGTCTGCAATCACCTCAAACCAATCAATTCTGAATTTACTGCATCCTCTGACCTTGGGCTATAGCTTTGGGAGACATTAACAAGGACACCACCAGCCAGGAAGAGTGGGGAGACAGGAGCGCATTCAGATTTTCAGACACAGAGGCACCAGACAACTAATAAATAGGCTCAACCCAGCCTTTCAAACATGACGCCACACACACAACATGCTTTAAGCTCTACATGGCAAGAGGCAGCCCTAATTGATTCAAGTTATACTGATCAGGAAACAAAAACTTTGTCCTACCAGACCTTATCAGAATGAATAATAAATGTCCCTTGTAACTTGAAATTACTAATTTTCTTCCCCTTTTACTTCCTTATGCCAGTAGATCTTTCATAGCCTTATAGCACCACAGAAATCGTTACCATCTTAAATGCGCAAACAAAAGGCTGCAGGTTGAATCCACTGATGTGTAAATCAGTGAAAACTCATAGAAATATTGAAGATTTCCTATCTGGCAGACCCTAAGAATTCAGACTTTATTGTCTGTCTAGCACCCAACTCTCCAGTGGTAACCAAATAAATGGCTCTTACAATCACGGCCTTTGCCATTGGCTGATAGCATCAGCTGAGTGAACCTTGGCCATCAGCTACTTAGTGTTATTCACCAGTGGCTGAGAAGTGACAGTCTTTAATCACCGGTTTATTGATAACTCCACCAGTACGGCATTGCCAGATGCCTCTAATCTTCCTGTGGTGCTGAGGAAACAGGAGGCCCTGGGACAGGAACAGGGGTGGCTGTCAGGTTGCCAGCAATTGCCCTGGTCCCTGCATCACTTTAAAGCCATCTTCAGAAAAGTGGCACAGATATTAACAGGCTGTTACTGACATTAGACCCATAAATAATTCCACATAATGCATGGCCCCGGACTTTAAAAGGTCTAAGGGGAAAAAAAACCCAGAGGCTGAAATATTGATGTGTCTGCAAGAGCTATTAAAAAAGGGAAAGTAGTTTCCACAGGACTGGCCTAAGCCACTGCACCCAGGACTAGAAAGGAACTGTTGTAACACGCCAGATAGAATAGATCTGCGTGCACAGCACCAAGCAACATAAGGAAATAAAAGAATAACACAACTTCAGCAGGACCTCTGAAATGGAGGCATCACCGTTCAGCAGTCAAAAACTGTTGTGGAAGACTGGAGAACTTTTCTAGCAAGCTTCAGTACTGGTGAGGCCAGAGCTCAGGTGTGCTCACTCTGTGCTGCAGATACAGAAAAGGTCTCTCTTTCTCATCAGAGAAAGGAGCTGCTCCCTGCCGTACACTGAATCTTTTTTTTATGTCCTTAAATGCACTGGAATAATGTATTTTCCATGTTACTTTTTGCAGCTATCACTGAGAGACATGTCCCTGAATTCCACCAGTGGGAACGTCTCGTTGAAGTGCTGCAGTGAATTGCTAAACATTTTCTATAAATTAACTCATCCAAAAATCCCTGCCACCCAGCCCTGTTCTGTGATGAGACAGCTTCATACCAGTAAGAAACCCGTGAGATGACTTGAACAGAGGAGAAAACAACAAAAAAACCCATAGTGTATTCTCCCAGTCACGGTACTGTATCAGATGAACATGATTCAGCCCCTTCAGAGACACTGACTGAATGCCTACATGCTTTACTGCAGGCATCTAACTCTAGTATGATTCCACACCTCTCCATCCTTTCCTTACACCACCTTTTCTCTAGGCACACACCTGAGAACACCAAGAGCATTCCCAATGCCCCAGTGACATCGCTCATGTGGCTTCCAGACAGATTTCAAGGCATCAGTCCCTCTCTGATTCTCAGATGGGGCTACGGGACTGACTCCCACGCCAGTGGTCAGATTTCTTGGCATTCAGCAGCTGCAATCAAGGGTTGGGTTTTCAGGAGAGTTTAGTGCCTTCCACATCCAGCGTGTTAAACTCACTCAGATGGAAATTAAATTCCAACCTTAAGTTTCTTGTGCTTCAGCTTTGAATGTTCAAAATAAGGACACAGCTCCTCTTTCCTCTCCTCTCCTCATCTGCCTCACCTCTCGAAACTCAGAGTCCTCACTTGGCTGCGCTGGCTGCAGAGGGGATGCCCAACCCCATTTCTGGGCTGAGCCCACTGGGACCAGTTACCAAATATCCATTTTGGGTGGACCTTTCTGGATCCCCACTCACTTTTTCGTGTGCTTATAGCAGCCCACACAAATGGGCCCATGCTGGTGTTCTCTAGGCTACAATAGCAGTAATGACTTGCAGTAACAAAGCTAAAGGGCGTATGAAAAACCTCTGATGCTGCCACCACCTCTCTTAACATGACTCTACTGACACACCACTGCTGGGATTTACCTTCATTTGACAATGCCCATGATGAACCCCTGTAAAGGAAAAGAAACAACCCTTGGACCTGTGGATCCAAGCACACTGCAGCAGCCCAGCAACCAAAAAAGGGGGGGGGGAGAGAAAGCGCAGCGAGACCCTGGGCCTGACTCAGCCGGCAATTACCAGACCTCCAGATAGCTGTAATTTGATGTGAATTTTTCATACTCAAATCAGCTGTGTGTTGCTGGCACGTAGCCGAATGGAAAATAAACCTGAAATATTCATGATCCACTGCAGAGTGCAGGCAGGAAAAGATCGACAAATTAGGACAGGGAACCTTAGATAGCCCAGTAGAATTGCTCTCTTTTGGTCCAAAAGACAGGAGAGTTAAAAAGAGCTCACACTGTGCCAGAGGCACTGGGAAGGAAGACCAGTGGATTCCAGGTTTTGGGGTGTTCAGCAGCTGGTCTGTGTGTCACGCTGGGAACCTGGGTTAGCTAAACCTTCCAGGTTGTGGCTGGATCATCTCAGCCATGGCTTGGATGGGGTTATCACCCAGTGTGCCAGAAGTGGTCTCACTCCTAACCGTGGGTCTGAGCAGCACAAGTCACTAGACAGACACAGCCCACAGAAATGGGGAAGGGGATCTAATTGTGCCCTAATCAATATATCTTGGCAGCTGTCTGGACATCATAAACCACCAGACAGACCTTTCTCTCGCCCTGATAAGACCTGACCCAAAACTCTGGAAATTTAACCCAAGTGGAAACACAAGACCTCCGTCAGAAATGAGCAGGAGCTCTAATTCATACCAACATCATGGTTTTTTGTTTCCTTGGAATAATTACGTTACCCATTTCACACCTATTCCTTATTCATGTCCCCATTTCCTTGCCTTAAAAGCCATCCTGACATGGGGTTAGAGTCATTTACTTAATCACTGCTGTCATTAGGAATGCTGCAATCAGAAGAATAGTGCCTTCTCATTAGTTATTTAGAATGTGCCAAGCAGCATAGACATTTGTGAAATATGTGCCAAATTATGCCCAATGGAAAGTGGAAAAAACCCACAGTTATCTATATGCATCTTCTCAGCATCTGCAAAGTACCCCATGTGTGTAGGAGTAGCATAGAAGCATAAATATTAGTTTAAAAAATTCATGGGCCAGCAGTTGCCTCTCTACACCAGAAATAAACCTGCTAGTGAGTGTTACTCGGAATGAAAAAAGGTGGTAATATTTGGCCTGCTGAGTTGATGAATCACGTCTTGTTAGGAAAGTCACGATGGGATGCTGGGGAGAGGAAACTGTCTCAAAGTTGCACAGTGTTGCTCAGTCAGATCGATGTTGACATGTTTAGCAAACTGTGTTTGTGTGAACTGTATCTCGAGAGCTGCAGTAGAAGGCAGATAGTGGGAGGTTTTGCACAAACTGGGGATGTAGACCACCCTTCCTCTGTCAAGTGAGAGCTGCTGGTGCTCAACCCTGCTGTGAGGCGTGGGTGGTGCAGTGGGTCCTGTTGCTGTGAATCCTGGCAGAAGACACCCCAGCTGGCAGTGCTAACACTGCTCATTTCCCAGGGAACTGTGGCTGTCACAAAGGGCAGAGCCCATCCCCTCCAGCCAGGGCTGGCTTTGCAAATCCACCGAATTTTAGAGCGGGTCTAATTGAAGACCTTGACTTGACCCATCTCCCTATCAGAAATCAGAGAAAGAGAAATAAATGGCTGTCCTCCAGCAAGATTTCCCTCTCCCTGCGCAGGATTCAACCTTTGACCGCTCTCTGAGCCTGTAGCACTGGGCTGTACCCTCCCCGCACACAAGCAAGTTTTAAGCCGACACACCGATACTCAAGCCATTGACTTGAACAGTGCTGGGCTCCCTACAAGCTACAGTAAACCCCACATTGGGGTGGCAGCAGTCAACCCCAGCTTCACAGGCTGCTGTGCTGGACCCCAGCTCCCTGGCACATCCTGGAAAGTGTCTCCTCTCCCTCCCCACAGTCAGTGGGACCCACTCACCCAAGGGCTAGGACACACTGAGAGACTCTTGCTGCTGCCTCTGCTTGTGGAATAAAGGAAGAAGTAAGTCTCTTGTTACCTGCAAGTATTAGTCTGTTCCGCAGAGTGCTCTGTATCCCCAGGGCTGGAAACATTCAAAGGTGCTCTACTGTACTCATCTGGAATATGTATTCATATTTATGCAAGAATATGTGCAGACCACAAAAAGAATGTTGTGTCCAGCCATCAAATGCTTTGGTACAGGAAGGTAAAGGCTGCTGCACATGTTAATCACGACGTACACGTGTAAGTCTGCTATAGACACAAACGTGCCTATAAACCACGTGAAAAGGCACACGAAAGTCCAGCACACTGGGTATTTAGTGTCATCTCTATGTATGGACGATATTAACTTAGAAAAATATTTAACACAACACTGAAATCTTCATTTCAGAATGTTTTATAGCGCTATGATTTTAGGTCAACCTTAGTTCTTTCTACCACATGTATTATTCAAGGTGTTAATTCCTCCTTTAGAGACAGCTACTACTCCTTCCAGACAGCCCTTTGAAATCTGGCCAGAGGGACCTGGTATGTTTTGTACATGAAATTTATAAAAACCCTTCAACAGAATGTACTTTAAATTAGCCTGGATTTGTTTTCTCTGGGAAAAAAAAAATCATCAAGTCTAAATCTGACAGGCAATGGGAGGAATTATTACACTAAAAAGAAAAGGGTAAGGTTTTCTTTGAGTATTTTCCTCATATGTATGGCTCACTATATTTAGCTGGACAAAACTTCCTTCATCTTGTGGTATTTCTGAAATTAATATGGCTACTGATTTTTAACCAGTGAAAAAAAAATATCCTTTTTTCAACATTACTGTCTTACTTTTTTTTTTTGCTTGTCTTACAGAGCACCCTCAGCTGTGACTCTGTGACTGTCTCCTGCCAAGCCCATGGTCTTCATCACAGCCAGGAAAGCTACATGAGAAGTCGAACAAGCCATGTCCAGACACTGCAGTATCTCCAGAAAAAGCCAGAAACAGGCCAAGAACATCAAGGAATACATAAGGATCTTGCTACACATCAAATATTACAACTTCAACCATAACCAGAAACATTCGCAGTGTTATTCCCATTTCTTCCCCGGCAATATTTACAACCCAGTTCAATCCCTGCTGAAATCAGCAGCAATGTTTCCACAGATACAACGTGACCTTCCCAAACCCTATTTGCTCCCCAACCAAAGCATTCATCCCGGTTTCTATTTTTACCGTAACACTAAAATTTCATTTTCTGACTGAGCTTGTGTTGAGCTGCCTGATGGACAATAAATATAATCACACTTAAGTTAATGGGCAGGACACCAAACCCAAAAGCTTTTATTTTCATTAAACATCATTAGATGTGGCATGTCTTTTATCAAATCTGTCTCCAATATTCACTTTGTCAAAAAGTCCATCAACCCCAGACTGCATAATGCAATCTGCAAGGACAGATAGTGAATTTATATTAAACACTTTAGCAGGTGGGGACACAGACATCTGAAAAAAAAGCTAAATATATTCAAAACCTCTCTTTAGAAAGTATCTTGAAAGGCCATGCAAAATGAAGATAAATTGATAATTCAAGGGGGGAGGGGGGAAGGGGGATTGTTTTGCAAACAATAACAAGAAACTACCTATTTTAGCTAAAATAAACCAACTCAACTATAAAGACTCACAATGCCCAAATCAAAGATATTTATATGAATATGGTTAGTTATACGTTTAGATGACTTTGAATATCTGACCACAGCAGACAGGTTATAAGCAGCTTCCAATTCTATAAAGCACCACCCATCAACAGACCCAATCCAGGACCCCAGGATCTACAGGCATTACACAAAATGGGATTTTACACTGAAAATTCCCTTACCCTCACCATGCTATCCTAGCATTAGGAGCCCTGGTTGGGGCATAGAGAAGATAAAAAGTTTTGGGTTTTGAGCATTTAATTTCAGGATCTATAAAGGCACAATTTTCCAGGCTGCAGAGATGTCACTGATCTGAAACACTGTGGCTGGGGTTAAGGGCATTCAGGCAACAGAAACTCCTCCTGAATCATGCAGCTCATTTTTTACATGCCTTTGTGACTCCAACAGCTAAGACCTGACTTCTTACAGCTTCAAACTGCCTAGGTCTGCGTGATTGTTCATCTGTCTACACACAGAGGGAAAGACAGGAGGGAAACCAGGAGAACTCTGACCTTCCGCTCCCAAACTCCCATACACACAGGCAGAGTCTCGGCTGTAAGACTGGAACAAAGGTTTATTTAGTTTTCTCTGTGCAGCTTTAAACCCTGTACCTTAATGTTCAGTTTAAAAGCCTTGGGTGCAGGTGAGGTAACATCCCTTTGCAGGCACCTGATCTAACCCCAGCTTGGAAGAGAACAACACAAGCTGCAGCGTCCTGAGGATAGCCTCTCCTTCTGCAGAAGCCATCACCTTCCACTCATGCTGCTGCTGGTACCATTTGCCAGGAGGCAGCGCTGCCTCACATGTAAGCCCTGCAAGATAGTCCATCACACTGGTGCCATAAATCAGTGGAGCACATCATTCCCAAAGCCAGGGAACAACTGGCAAAGCACATCATTCCCAACGTGCTCCGATGGGCACAGGGAAATGAGGTCTCCCACCGCACCAAGCTCCACACTGGCTGAACTCAACCTCAAAGTCCCAGATGCACTGATACAACCCAAGTCTAAGCAGCAGAATCTATTCTCTGCCATTTTAACTGATATACAATCTCCAGAACAGAGCTGGGCTGTACTTGGAAGACCTGACACCTGGGCAGAAGAGGCTGCATCTACCTAAGTTCATCCACATCTGACCCAGGCACAGGTTTGCCCATACATACACTTCAGCACGCTGAGCCATTGTGCACTTGTGACTACAGACTCATCTTCAGGAAAATACCTCCATTCAAAAAATGCAATTAAATGGCATCAATCTCTTTTCCCTGATGCTTTACTTTGTATTGTTTAAGAGTGTTAGTCAAAAAGACAAGACAGATTTTGCTGCAAAATGACATTGTATTTCCTTCTCCAGCAAAAAAGCAAGCCCCTCATCTTTTCCTGACAGTTTGCCAAAAGAGAAATCCAAATCCAGCAACTCAAAAATTCAAAGCACACATTCAAAATCCCACTTCACACTCATGTCGCAGCTTTTAGTCTCTGAAAATCAGTTTTGTAAATGAATAAGGACAATCTGTGCCAGCTTCAATTTACTTTGCAAGCCATTTACTGTTTAAAAGCAGGAATGTTTTCATGGTAACTTGTGAACCAACCCTCTTTCTGAAGCCCCTGCTGACTAATCCAGCAGCAGCCATCGCACAAGTCTGTGTCTTGCTCTGAGGAGCTGAGACAGCTCCCGATTCACCTCTCAGGAAGGGTGGTATTATCCAGGTGATGTTCTGTTCTAGTCCCACAGTCAAAATTCTATGCTAGTATGTCCATAAGAAATCACAGACTATTGCTCACTATTTTTTTATCACCTGACTAGTGCACGGGATTTACAAAACACTTCAAAACTATCAAGCAGTCCTCCAGCCAGCGTGTCAGTTTAGCAGTTTAGCCTTTCAGATGGGGAAAGAGAGGCAACGACCTGATGCAATCTTTCCAGAATCATGAGGGGAAGCAGCTGTCAAAGCAAAAC
>JAAGNO010010822.1:148759-180300 GCA_033439905.1 Ceryle rudis
TCAGATGGGGAAAGAGAGGCAACGACCTGATGCAATCTTTCCAGAATCATGAGGGGAAGCAGCTGTCAAAGCAAAACGGGACCTTATTAAACCCCAGGTTTATGTAACTATGCTCTGAGCAGCCTGGGAAAGAAACCTTTCGATGCCAATAAAATTTATGCTCACAAGACCACCTCTTCTCTTTCATCCAAAATTCTTGGTTCTTTGGCCTGTGGGAAATAAGAGTCTGTTCCCAAACCTACACATCTGGTAAGAGCAGGAGGGGTGCTCTTTGCTGTTTTTTGCTTTCTGAGTTTGATTTAGAGTTATTAACGGTAGCCTCTGAAAAAAAATCCAACTCTGCTTTGCAAGAAAGAAATGCTGAGCTGAGTATTTGCCTGGTGTTGTGTTCACCTGCAAGCACAGGACAAGAGGGTGCTTTTCTGTAAGGTCAGCTCTTTGGAGAAGTGCTGAACTGCACAGTACCAGTGGCGTGACCTTTTGAGCCATCAGTTAAGCAAGCTGCCTATACTGTCAATTAAACGAGTAATTTTCTGTGACAACAGCTTTTGAACAAGCTATCAGTGGCATTTCCTTGTCTGGAAAGAACAGAATTTATGTGTCACTGTGGAGATGATCTAAAAATTACTTAAATTAGTAGAAAAGAGCACAGTGACTTTTTGATTGGAGTCTGACAGTAAAGGAACCGAGCAACAGAACAAGTACTGTTTTCTAACTGGTTACCCTAGGGAGCTGCCAGTATTAATTTATTTGTATGCTATTAGTGAGTGATCTTACCTGTAGGCATTAGTAAATATTATGAGTTAAGTAAAGACACACTTAAATTAAAATACACAATGTGCCTTCCTTTAGATCTGTGGTATATTCTTGCTATGGAAGCCTTGCAAGTGGAAGCAAATATGTGCAAAACTCAAGCTGCAAATACTAACACAGGGACAAAGGGCAGAGCTTCCTGCAGCACATGAGATCTGTGCAGCAGTGATGAACCCGAGGCATCAGCTGCAGTTAGAGCTAAACTGAGGGTGTCACACTGCAGGGAGCCAGCCTTGGGTGTTTCACAAATACGCGCAGAGGCACCCTCTTGTTGACCTCTGTCAATGCACTTCAGGCTGGGCTCAGTTCACAAAGCAAAGTACTTGCTCAAGTGCTCTGCTGACGACAAGAGAGATGGCCAAGCACGAGACCGGGTTTACCTGCAGCTTGCTGCTTATTACAGCCTTTACTCGGGCTGCTCATCACTCCCAGGAACAGCCTCCCAACCTGTGCAGGACTAGAGCCTCTCAAAGACAGCCCCGTGTCAAACCAGCATCGGGTCGCACTGAGTGGCCCGCACTGTTTCATAATAGCTCCAACCAAATCACACTCCTGCTGTTACTCAAATCTAGGACTGCACATGACAACTTTATTCTACATAACGGGCCTCACTTGACTGTAGAATCTATTCCCCAGCTTGCATAACCTTACTACATTACCGCATGATTTGATAACTTCCTTCCACTTTTCACTGATCATATTGTTAGAAAGAGAAATACGAGCACCTGAACAAGCCTGGGATGAGGGGGTTGAGCCAGCAAAAAGCACTTACACCAGGGACACCTGAAAACAGAGATTTCACAGACAGCCTTACACCTCTCTCTTGGCTGATGTTTCCAATTATACAGAAATAACACATCGGTCACAGCAGGAAGGAAAGGGCTCCAAACAGATGGTTTAGAAGTATAAGGTTTGTCAGTGTAGATCGAGTCTCAATCCTCAAAGGAGACTTGTAGCCAAAAATACTACAAAGATCAGGTCATTTAGAGAGAAATATTAAATGCAGTAAATGAGAAACCTGTGCAGAGCTGTGCATGGGGATAACAAAGGATCACTTCACTGCAAAGATTACTTCCCAAAGTGTTTGATTATCATATAAAGCATGATCAATCAAACTCAAGAAAAAAAAGCACATTTAATTTCACATGGCAGTGAAACCCACAGCTTCCCTAGGCAGAATATAAAATACTGTGCTTTGTCTGACATGATGTCCACCCACCCATCTCAATGACACATTCAGTGCCACTGTCAGTGCTTCAGCACTCGATCAAATTATCCAGCCTGGGATGTTGGCACGTGCAATGGTCAAGCCCAACGTCTCCAGAAGCAGCAAGGAGCCCTGCTGCAGACAGCCATGGAATAACGCACTGACAAGAGAAAAACCTCTTCCAGTTCCTGATCATTTTGCAGCCAACACGCATGGCTTTGAATTCCAAGCAGCAGTCCAAACTTAAATCTTCATATTATTTAATTCCAGGTATGTTCATTATTTAAAATAAAAGTCCATTCTACAAGCAGCACTTGATCTCTACAGTATCTTGTGGCAAATCTCAATAGAAGGAAAATTGGTCCCTGATAAATCCTACACATCAAGAACTTCAGCTTTGGCAAAGCCAGAGATGTAAAAGTGGAGATACACTGGAGCTAATTCTCAGTGCTTCAGTGAAATGAGCAGAAAGAGTAATTGCTATTATCTTACAAGTACATCTGTAACAAATAGGCTGAGTTTATGTCCTATAAATCTTAATAAGAAGGTTTGTCTTTAATGAAATGCCTGCTGCAGAAGAGCCATGCATACACCTTGGGCTGCTCCAGGTCTGAGGTGGAATGTCCCCTGCTTAAATCCAACACCTTGAGCTTCTTTATTAATGTCACAAAATAGCATGATTGATGAGAGTCCTTCCCCAGCAGGTATTGGAAACCATTGAGAACAGCAGCCACTTCATTTCAGATAATTAATCTTTCTGAAATTTATCACATTACGTGTCAGAGCTGAAGATGTGCTGCTCCGAAGGTTACGTGATTCGCCCTCCATTCCCTCTTAAAACAGTTTCACCTTTCAAACAGGCTATTTTACAAGAAAGAGTGATATGCAACAAATAGGACACAAGCATTTCTTGTTGTCGTATAATTCAGGATTTAAGGTGAAATCTTTGATTATCTGACAAGATTACACAAGTATTATAACCAAGCAACCCTTTAACACCATCCAAGGTAATTTTCTTTTCAAGGTAACCAGGGAGAGACAGGATTTCAAGGCAAACTACTCCTTCCTATATGCAGGGGAAAAAAAAAAAAAAAATCCAAGGTGACCTCAAGGCACGCACCTCTCATGTTAACCTCAGTATCTGCTTTATTTTCAGAGAGGCTGACTCTGCAGAAACCTTTGTTGAAACATTCCCAGAGGGTATTACTGGGACAGCTGAAATGTCCTGCTGCCAAGACAAGCAATTAAGAAAAACTAACAGAAAAAGGGGGAAAAGCAGCATCAAGAAACTTCACATCAAGGTTAAAAATAATGGATGGATTAAATGGAACTACAGTCCAATGACCTCACTTAGACAATTTATGGTACTTGATTTCACAGTGTAGAGTGATAGATGAAGAATCACACAAATGAACACAGCAGGCTTATTTTCCCATAATACTTGTTTTGCTTTATGCATTAATCAAAAGCATGTGACAAATGGAAGCATTCCCCAACAGCTCTGTTTAAAAGACCCACTTAATCGGCAGCCAATTTAGTGCAAACCTCTTTGAACCAAGCCACAATTAAAAAAAACACTTGCTTCTTCACTCACATCAGAGGCAACCTGTAGTATATGAATGGCTGGGAACTGTTTTACCTCCATCCAGTAGCTGCCGCCTGGTCTCTATCAGACAGGGAGTGGGATCTTGTTGCCCCCCTACATGGGCACCCATGTCCTGTAAGCAGTGCCTCCAAGCAGCGAGTGCAGTCGGGACAGACAGATCGACAGGGAATGCACCTATTCAGTATAGCTGCTCTGCTAAGGAAACTAGAGAGCCTGGATGCAGAAACTCATGGCACTCTACAGCAGACAGTGTGCACGTGACCAGAAAACTGTCACCTTCTGAATTACATGCACTTTTCCTTGCCTATGAAATAAGAAACACCCTACCCAACTTCATTCTGACATGGTTGATAAGGGCTTTCCTTGTGTTGGGGTTGTAGGTGCCAAGCACTGGTTGTCAATATTGTCCCAGTTCCCTGAAACTGCTTGACAGTCCGATTCGATTTTAATCCTGGCTGAGCTCTCCATGAGCACATTGCCCTCTTCCTTGGACTCACTGGTTCTCTCCTTCTGATCACACCCTAACCTTGAAAGCAGACTGAGGTCAGTTTAGTTTTAAATTGAAACTTCTAAAGTCAGTGTAGCTTCTTTGCATGGATTCAGCTTTTAATTAACCAGTATCTTATCTCACCCACCTTCAGATACTCCTCATCTCACTGCCCTTCTCCCACTCCATCTCAGCATTGCAGACAGACAGCAATGCACCAGCTAAACAATGGCATCAGCATTTGTCTCACACCAATAGGACGGATGACGTATTTTCACAGGCTGACCTTCCGAAACTATTTACAACTCTCAAAAACCTAGAACAGCCTTTCCTTTACCCAGAAGCACAGGGAAGAAGAAACCCACTGGTGCCACACCACGAATTAAAAATACGCTTGTTTTATAGATAAAGATACAGATATAAAATAACTCTGAATAATACACCATAAATCACGGATTTCCTCCCTCCACTCAATTTTCTTTCTTCTGCATTGCAGTTGAATCCTTGCTGTAACTCATCACATTGACGCTTGCAACTCCAGACAGCCCACTCCAGATGTTCATTTAATTAGTAATATTCTTAATGGGAGTTAGAAACAATGTATTTTAATTAGAGGTCAATTACGAGCCACCAAGTATTAATTCTGAAACACATACAACAATATTTTAAAGTTCATGCATCAGCTGTACTATATACTCCAGAAAGCTTAAGAACAAACACTGAGGTCTACAGGACAAAACTCAATGTGCCCCTTCTAAATGCTCTTCCTTAAGCAAGGACTGGCCACCACTACCTACCCCCCTGTACAGAGCCTGGGGTCCTGCCAAAGGAAAGAGCTCTACACAACTCCGCAGTATAACCTCACTTGCTGTAAAAGCCATGAGTCCAAAAGGAGTCTCTCTGGGTGTTCCCTAAATCTCTACACAGTGAGTTTCTACCTAAATATTTCCTCCTAGATTATACCTCTTCTGGTTTCATCTTTCACCTGCACATCATATTTACATCAATATTTACTACAGACAATGTCAAAGTACCTCATATTCACCAGTCCCAGCACATGGCAAAATCAGTTAGGAACAGCTTTAGTGCTCCAAGTCTTAGTTTAAAAGTGACTTAATCAAAATGCTCCAAGTCTCACTCGTTTTCTGTGAAATAACAGTCGCTAAATTATATGTTAAAATGAAACGGTGTGGGGTAGACTGAGAACGGATCACCAAGGCTTTGAAAGCCAGGTAGACTGGAATCCAGGAAGTCTAATTTTGCCTTATCAATTTTCTGCTATGGGTGGTATAAGTAGGGAAGAATAAGCATTCACAAAACACGATCACAAATTATCCTTCTAATGTTTTGCCTTTCTTAATAGATATTGAGGTAGTAATTTACTGCAATTGATGACACTGAGAAAGTTAAACAACCCTGTTCTGAGCAGCTAGAAGCACTTCCACCAATTCATTTAGGGTTTGTCTGAACTGGAATCCAGATAAGGAAATATCACCTGGATCTCTGGTTTCCTTTCAGGTTGATAGTCTGAATAAAATAATTTAAATATCAGATTTTAATTTTAGTGATTATTTGGTTTAATCAATTTTATATTATATTCTATAAGCAATAAAAGATGATTTACTTATCTGTTTATCATCAAACTGCTTTAAATTACTAATGCTGTAAAACTCGATTATACCAGGCACATTAATAAAAGTGAGGGAATGTCACCTGAAGGGCAACTGCAGTAAATTTGCTCTATGGGCCACATCAGGAAACTCAGAAAAATCTTTTGCCATTTCCCAAATAAGGGTCTCCAAATCAGTCAGAGCCAAGAGTAATAAACTTCATTAACTGAGCTAGAACTATTTTAAATTATTAGACATCTCAGCCCATAAATGACAAGCCAGCAAGGTCAGAGCCACATACAACCCCATCGACAGGTATTTCCTCTCTCAGACACAGGAACTTCTGTTCTTTAAACCAAAATAATGTGAGGTACAACCCAGCAATGCCTTTTACTTCAGTTTCTTGTAGCTCTGTACTCTATCTGCATGCAGCTAAATGATGATACTTTGCTACTATGACTGCAAAGATGTTTATGCATTGAACTGCAATTTAGACTGGCAGAAAACCAAAACCAAATGCTGCAACACATTAGTAGGACAGCACACAGCTCTGTCCTACTTTTGGACACTCTTGACAAGCTCTTGAAGGTTGAAGAGATCTGTGTTAGACAGAAGTTCCAGCCTTATGTACAAGAAGAGATGAATAATAAGTATTGGCACCGTGGCAAGACAAAGTCTCAGTTGCAGGAACAAAATAGTTGCGTGTCGCAATGTTGTCAGATACATTAAATTATTCTGTAGAAGTTCTCTCACTTGGAAGCAATCTGGCAATTTGTTAAAATTAACATGCAAAGTTGACCTACCACATGTTCAGACTGTGAAACCTCCTCTCTTTAAACTTAATGCTTAGAAACAGATTTCACTATAAAGTCAATTAAACTTATTGACGAAGTATCAATCTGCAAGTCCCCATCACCTGAACGCTGGAGTATTGCACCGGGGTTCAGCTGGTATTGTCTCTGAGAATGCTCTCTACAGTAATAAGCAGAAACAATCAATTTCTGATAAAGGTGTAGTGGGTTCCAGAAACCATTACACTCTGGAGAAATGACATGTATCTACTAAGTTTGTTTTTTCAAAGCTATCTCGTCTATCCTTTTTTGGCACTACGTTGTGCTGCATAGACAACAGCCCCTTTGTCTGCAGGGACACAGGAAAACCAATCACCTCTGCTGGGAAGGGAAACAGAGACTGAACCTCCAAAACGGATTGAGCCATTGGGATAAAGAGATGCAACTCTGCTGAAGACAATGGCAGCAAGCCTGAAAATATCAGTGCTGAATTTGGTCTCTGTAAGAGATTTAGCAGCTTCCCTAGTAAGGCCCAAAGCACATCAAAGATGGGTCTTCCTTTGCAGAAACAAATAGCACATTTTGAAGGAAGACGTGGATGAATCAGACAACTTTCCGTATCATTTTTCTTTACAAAAGAGTTTGAAAAAGAGAACAAATTCTCTGCAGTGGAAAACATTTAAACTGCGTGGGGTAGGAGACAGCTCGCGCTCTACCACAGCTGAAGTCATCCAAACTGGAAGGTTACTCAGCTAAAACATCAGCTTAATTTGGGGGTATGGCTTGACATTTTTATGCACAGCTCTGCTTCTTTGAGAGACGGTGAAGCAAAATACCAGGTACAGACAGCAACTGATTAATGCTTATGCAGCTAAGTTTAGCACACTGTAAATAGTGGTCAATATGTCAGGGATATTTATAGAACAACGCATTACAAACAAAGGTTTACTGTATTTATAGAGCAAACAGGATCTCCTGTGGGAAAATAAGTCTATCAAACACTGAAAGGGACTGGAAGGTTAGAACAAAGAAGTTGCTCAAGTGCAATACTGAAAATCAAATTATAGCCAGAAACAAAAGCAAATTATATTCCTGGCCAAAACTGCAGCATAAACACACTTCAGCATTCACATCTGCAATTCATTTTCTTTACTTTTTTATTCTCATACCTCCTTGGCCACCCCAAGAGCCATTTCCCATTCTCAAGCATGCAAACAGTTCCCCTTCTTGTGACTTCAAGACAGACCAGCCCAAAGTTTTTAATTTTTTGTCATTATTAGGATGCCTTATCTTGAGTTCAAACTTTTCCTTCCAGTGCTTCTAACTGATGCTTGAATTTCATTACAAATATTTAGATCAAACAATAGTCTTAAAATATATTTCGTATTTCACAGCAGTTCTGAAACAACTGACACAAGTGATCATTTTTTCCTCTACTCTTGCTGGATTTTCAATTTGCACATTTAATAACAGGACAACAATCCATTAGGGATGGAATTAAAACAACTGCCACTAGTTACTTATTGATTTACTATACAGAGTAGCAGGCTATGAGAAATAGACTTTTTGCTTTTCGCTAGTCCATAAAATTGAAGTAATAATCTAAACCAACATTGCTTGAAGCTTTTACATGTTCCTCCGCAATTCTGAAGCAGAGAATCTTCCCCACCTCATTTTGACAATGAGCAGTTTAAAAGACACTGCATTCATTTGTTATCCACTTAACATCTGCCAATGCGAAGTAAGTACGTACAAGAATATATTGAATATATATATTCCAAAATGACCAGAGGAATCACTCCTGCTATGAAAGGCAGTGCAGGGCACAACTGAAAAGATAACTAAGATCTGCTCCTATTGAATTAGGATTTTCATTACTCACTACCAAAGAGCTCTTCACTTTTTAATATTAATACAAGGAAACCCAATTGCTACATTGGCTGAGATGCTAGTTCAGATCTGTACTACTGAAACTCAATAAAAGCTCCTTTATCATTGACCTTTATTATTGTCTTTGCCCCTGTCCTGCCAAAGAAAGTTTACTCACTGCTGGTTTTCATCTATTTCAACCCAAGGGAGTTTTACAATCATGCCCTGGTGAAAAACATCATTATTAAACATCCCTAGTACTTAACATGCATTTTATGGGGCATGAAAGATGCATAAAACAGTACAAGAAAAAATCACTGTTGAACATGTTGATAACTTGGCTATGAAGAACATCAAACACTTAATCATGCGATTAATAATTATACCAAGCACATCGTAAAATAGCACAGCATTTATAATATCTCCCTAAACGAAATTCAGCTCTCCCCCATGCTCACTCCTTTAATCTTCCAAGACTTAAGGGGAAAATTCTTCCCTGTGCAGAGGGTTTGTACAATGCCTACAGGCCCCTTATGCCTCAATTTTCCATCTGCACTCGCTGGGGTCCCCAGTCTACTTCAAGAGCTTTTTTTAGTACCAGTTCCTCCCCAGCCCAATCGTGTTGAAATCAAAGCTTTGCCAATTCACACAAGCCAAGGAGCTCAGTGGTTTTACAGAAGATCTATTACTGGCTTGCATCACGGGTTACCTATACTCCCCTTATGCTCTGAACAAGTCCTGATGGAAGGTCCAGTTTGAAAAGGCAAGATTAACTGGACAGAGCAGCAGGTCACACATGCTCCCACAGTCACTGCAGAAAGCAAATGTTCATTCAGTACGTTACTCCAGTGCTCCAAAGATAAAACTTGCTCAGGGGACAAAGGAATTCAACAGATTTTGAGGAAGCCAATTAATTATTTCTGGAGGTTCTCCAAGCCTATCAGAAAAAAAATCAGGACTAAAACTCATTCAAAGACAAACCATGATTGAAGTTTTAAGATGTTATCATTATTTACTTCCTTAATGAGACAATACTTGCCTGGAAAGAACAGCAAGTTCAAGGCAGCATGAATTTCTCCACAACTGGCTTTTAAATCAGCCTCTGCAGCAAGACCAAGTATCAGCTTTCAGTGAACCCCTGGGCACCCCCTTGTCATGGACACTGTGAGCCAGGCCTGTAGTTGCAGAAATTGGCCCAAGTGCATTGATTTAGACTCCTGGAGACAGGCGTTTAATTCCAGTAGGCATTGAACCTTGCTGAACTACCTACATCCCTTCACATCACCTTTCCCAAACTTTTTTTTTTTTTTTAATACGCTCAGTTTCCTTTTGATATTGGATTTTGACTAGATTCAAATTAAACCACTGGACTGCAATCTAAAAGACAACACTAAGACAAAGATAACTGTGTGCACGGATTAACTCAAGGCTCAGGAACCACATAATCTTGTTGCATTAACTGTACAGTGTTAGGGGCTGATAATCGTTAAAGGCAAAGGACTAAACCAGACAACCCCAGATCTACCCCATACAGAGCATCTGGCTCTTCTTTTCAACAAAATATATATTGTTTAGTGTTGAAGAAGGCTCACAATGGTTTGCCTTCAACATGACAATCAAAGCAATTTAAGTGGCAGTGCTGTTTTAAGATGATTTGATATTGCCCTTGAATCCACAATGCAGAGGCCAAGCTTTACATCGGCTCTTTCAGTGGAACACACTTCTTACAAACACTGCAGTGATGAAATCAGAGTGCACTGTAACCACAAATTAATGTCACTTCCCAAACTACCTGCCAACTTGAGACATTGCTGCTTCATGGCTAAAACTTCAAGTACCAAGCCCTGGCCTCTCTCCCCTCACGCTGTGCTGCTCCAGACTTGAACCTTTTCCTTTCCACCTTCCATCTGCTCAGGCCAGCAGCTGTCTGGGGCTAGCTGCATTTGGGCAGTGACTGGTGTAACTGGGATCTTGCTGCTTGGGATTTATTCTGGCCTAAATGCCAAAGCCCTAGAGTTAACAGGGCTATCTGCTAAGGGATGAGTCCAGGGAGAAAAATTTTCTTCCCAACTATATTATTTTCAGCTCCAAAAATGCTAATAAATCACATGCTCTAAGTCTCCTTGGTTGCAATAAAAAAAAATTTTTAAAACCCCAACCTCTTCTATAGAATGGCTGAAGCAACAGCAGCCCCAACAAGATGCTGTCATTTAGCACAATTCCCCTCTTTCCAGTGCAGAGCAGGAGTACGGCCTATCAGCAATACAGCAGGTATGGCCACATTCTCTCCTGGGCTGCTACCCTGCACACCTTCCAGATTCAAATACCAGTCCTCAGGGGCTGGGGCACCTCATTGTCCTTCAGATTGTATTTGAGCACATCCCAGCTGCTTCCTGTAGTGTTGGAGGATTTTTTTTAAATTGCATTCTGTAAGCAGCAGTCAGCTCCACACCAAAGAAAGAAGACTCATGGATTCCAAGTTCTTTTTTTTACTGTAAAACTATTCCTGTTTCTATTAAACGGTTCTTGAAATGAAATGGTTAAATTTCCGAGTTGGGAGCTGGAGTACAGCACTGAAGGACAGTATTAAGAGCCTGCACAGAAACTGGGAATCCTCTGGCATAATTTTCAGTTCTAAGCTCTGTGGTTGTCTTCACATCTAGCGAGCAGGACTGAAACTCAGTGCCGCTGCAGCTCTGGTATAAGCTGTTGTGGTTTGGTTTTTTTTTTTTTTCCTTTCTTCTCTCTCCACTAGCTCATTCAGCTCTAGATTTAGTTATAATTCAAAAGACGAACTTAAGAGAGAGGCTGAGTACATAAAAACCTACAAGATCCTGAGAGGATGTGGTTGCTTAATTCCCATCTGTGTACCAGGTATGCTCAGAACACATCTGCAAACTAGCAGCACTGCTTGCAAATGAGTTCAAAATGTCAATCTTCAGCTGCTGCCACACCTTGGCTTTGCCAAATATAACTCACTGGGGCAGAAGAGGCTAAATTAATGTTCTATTATTGTCAGGGAAGCATTGATTGACCTAACATGGAAAGGGTTGATATGAACAGTCCTGCATCTTGGAACACAGAAGCTCCTTAGCAGAGGGTATAATTGTAGTTGCCACACACTAATTGGAGAAAATTACTCATTACACCTTAATAATCTCATAAGGTCCTTAATGTTGTATCCATCAGTATGGTATCTTCCTTGGGCATATTCAGCCCAATGGCTTTTATACTGCAAAGTGCTTTGCACACTTTGCATTCATAAGAGAAAGGTGCTTTAATTAATGACATTTCAGAATATGAAATGGAAAAAAATTAATAGTCACACAGCAATAAAAGCAAATAGAAACACATCCCAGCACGGCTCAAAGCTCCAGGTGAGTCCAGGCACTTTATTCTAATAGCATCTATGAAGGAGGTGCTGCAAAATTAGATAATCTATAGTCATTGTAGGTCAAACTCGCCCAAAGCCTGGGAGTCCCAGGACTCTTATTTAGGGCACAGTGTGAAGCCTTAAAGGGGAAAACTCATGATCAGGGCTGTCACAAGGATTCCCAGTTTCCTTACATTTAAGATTTTTGCTGAAGGACTGGAAGTCATTGCAGACAGATTTCCTGCTTGATCCAGGTATATAGAAGCTGCATCAAGGCACCAATTTTTGCCCTCCTGCATTTCCATTACTGGCATCTAATGTGAAATGCATTGCAAAAAAAACCCTAAAATATGCTAATGAAAGTCTTTTACAATCACCTTCAATACTTTTATTCCCCCTCTCCCCAAACCATAATGAGAAAAAGACAAAAGAGGTTAGAATAAAAACATTAGCATAATTTGCTAGCTCATCTTTAGCAGCCATCTTTTTCATGTCATACTGGAATTTCCAGAAGAGGAAAAAAGTAAGAATACATTTAATGTGTTGCATTTATTAAAGCAAAGAAACTTAAAAATATTTGTCTTCTCACAGGACAGAAAGGTTATGGTTTTCAGAACAATATTTAATATTTTTTTATTTTGCCCTTCTATGGTGCTTTCTAATCCAATGTACTTCGTAACTTAGACTTATGTCTCAGTTTGCTCTCTAAATGTCATTTTTACTGCATTCAAGCACTGGAAGGTGTTCAACTCAGGAAAATAATATAAGAAAGTACTTATAGTCATCTCTAGCAGAAGATGAAGTCTGTAACCGAGTCCTCAAAAGACAGACCGTTTTACCCCTGGGAAGCTAATGGAACTCCGCAGGGGAACAAAGGTTCCTCTGGACAGCAATCCAAGCATGTCACTGTTCAAGTGACAGAAAGGCACTGTTCAGCACTGGCCTTTGGTTAAGAAACAGCCCTCCCATCTAGCTTTGATTTATTATTTATCTCACTAGCAGCATAGCAGCAGCAGTCTCTGCATCTTAAATCCAACTCTGCTACTCTGCTTCTGGCAGCAGGAGAAGATACGAGAACCCCTCACCAGATAATCAGCATTGCTGAATTAAAATTTATTAAGCTGCTCTTTTTTCACGGACTGATAGGAAGTCACCCAGGTTTTCCTGCACTGTCTGTGCATGAGCACGTTTAAGTGTATTGTGCCCAGGTTCGGGCACCCATCACTCATTATTGGCCCGTCACTGGGATTTAAGGTCACTAGAAAATGCAGACTGCACATGCAGCTTGTTGAGAGGACACAGATGTTCACCAGGTGAGACACGTGGGTATAAGATACAACACAGCCTTTCTGTACTGGGCACTAATGGTTTATGATTAGGAGGGAAATGCTACCTACACTATGCAAAAGCTACCTGGGAGAAGAAAAAGGGGTTTCCTTGACTATGGCTTGGACACTAAATGTGATTTGTGTTTCCAAAACTGCCACTGATCTGCAGAAAGACCCTAAGCAAATTTTCTGACTCCTTGCCACATCAGTTACCTTCCTTTCCCAGTCTCTGCCTGTCAGCTCTACTGAAAGCTAGAAGCTCTCAGGCATGTCTCTACCTTACTCAATTTTCGGGCAGCTCATACTGAAAGTATAAAACAAGTTCCCATTCTATAGGGAGTACGGAATTCTTTAGGATTTCTTCTACCTCACTTCAAGCTGCTAAGGGAACATGACCGTTCTCAGCTGCTTTAACAACATCCCAAGGGATAAATTTTGTCCCAAGGTACAATATGGTAAATTAAGGTTAATTCCAGTGAATTACACCAATGTATAACTGGGCCTAAAATCGGGAAGATGAAGTTTAGTTTTACCCTAGGATTCATCAGGCATAATTCCACTGAGGCCACCATAATTAGAGTATTGCAAAAATAGCACAAGGATGTAAGAGACAGCCACTGTGGTTGTGAAAAGCACAAGAAATTGGAGAATTCAGAACTGTATCTTGATATTCAGATATGGGGGGAAGGGGGGTTAAACTATAGCCAGAGCCTGCTTGGCAGATGGGACAGAAACAAGGAGTGGTGTTTTGGTATAGATTTACCAGCTGAAGGCAAATGCATTTATAGAAGTAGACAGAGCAAGTCTGTCAGGTGGGTGGAGTAGCTCACGTTAGACAGCAATACAACTGAGCTCTGAATCCAGCCACAAGGTCTGCTGCTGGGAGCTCTTCTCAGATAACACAGCTTCATTTTCCCCTCTGCATAATCATTACCTTTCAGCTTCCTTCCTCTCCCATCTCTCTTCTGGCTTGCTGAATTGCAGTCAATACTGCATTAGCAAAAATACCTTACCACATTATATATATTCCCTACGCACGAGGCACGGGAGGTTTTTGTGATGCAGGGAACGTCATTTTGACAAAGAGTGTCTGTAGGGGCATTTTAACATTTCTCAGAATTGCCAGTGGAGAATAATTTTTTTCCGTAGTACAAAGGGAGGGGGAGGAAAGAAAAACAACTGCAGCACTGTTGGTGGTGGGCATAATCTGCAGGCTGATGTCAGATCTGCTCATGCTGACCTAGATGTCCCCATGGACTTTCTAATTCACGCTGCAGATACTGCAGAGATATGGGTGGGGTTTTCTACAGGGGGAAAAAAAAAAAATCTGCTGTAGAATAGAGAGATTTAAAGATATAACCACACCAGTTTCTAGTCAGACAGATCAGAGGTCTTGCACTGCCTTTTAAGAAATTTACTTAAATTAGACTTGTATTATGCAGATTCAGTTTTTAAAATCATTCCAGAGACTGCTTTCCTACTTCTGTTTTATAAAGTTCTAAACAAATTGGTAGCATTTAGGAAACAGGAGATACAACAGAGCATGCAAACATGGTAGAACAGCCCCATGCGTTCACCTGCTGCTACAGGCAGAAGAAACAGAGCCCAACCTTGCCACAGCGCTTTCAGTTTTAAGGCGTTTTTAGTAGAGTTTGGCTTTTTTGTTTGTTTAAAACAAATGACGCTTATGTGTAGATGCTGTGTGTGAGCACAGCCCCACAGCTCTTACAATCCTCTGGAAATGCAACCACCAGACACATTGTGACACTGCCAGTAAAGACATGAGCAGGTAAACAGAGTTTGCACCTTCATATTTGGGCAAGTCCCCATTTCTCATTGCCTGGACTGGTGTTCTAGTCAGGACACCGTACCTCCTTTTAGGTTTCCACTAGCACCACGCGCGCCATGGAACCAGTCCTGGTTTGCACGGGTGCAAAGCAGAAACACAATGCTGCTTTCCAAAGAGCAGCATCCAGCTTGGGGGTCATTTTAGCAGACAAACAGAACACTACTTGCTGACGCTCAGGGCTGATCCAAGCCCACAAGAATTTCTTGGCAGGGCTGTGCTGTGTTAACAACTGTGCAGTGCTCATTAGAATAACTAATGGGCTGACATCACACTGCCTTTGTGTTCCAATTAAACTCTTACCACCACTTTGGTTTATAGCGCATATAAATGCAAATTATAACTTGGTTTTTGAAACAAAATGCAAGCATACACGTCCACACTAAGATACAATGAGGAGCAAAACCCAGAGGAAATACCATTATCAAATCCTCATCAAATAAAACCACGACTTTTAAAGCACCAGAATAACCTTACTAACTCCAGTGACGCAGGAGCACTGCTCTTCGGTACAGTTTGTTGAGACAGAGACACTACCCTGTTCCACTGCAGAAAATATATCCTGCTGGAGTGATACAGCAGGTACAGAACATGGTCAGAATAAAGGCTGCTTCTCCAGCCTGTTCACTTTCTGCCCTCACACAAGGCATATAAAAAAAGTAGAGCTTTGTGATTATTGCAATTAATGCAGCTGAAGTAATCACTCACTGCCTCTGGGATTAAACTGGGTTATTTATGATGTCTGGATATCCAGAGCCTTATGGAATGTTGTTTCATTGCTTTATAGCTAAACAATGGTAAGGAAAACCTACGTCATGTTTGGTTTAATGTAGATTATCCCTGATTTGGGCTGTGTGAAAAAAAATGGGCAGACAGATGAAAAACAGTATGCTTGCTGCTTTTTGTGGGTTTGTTTTTGTTTGGTTTGGGGTTTTTTTGTTGGGTTTTTTTTTTGGTTTTTGGTTTTGTTTTTTGTTTTGTTTGTGTGCGTGTGTGTTGGGTTTTTTTTGGTTGGTTGGTTGGGTTTTTTTTTTTAGCTGCAGATAAATCCCACTTTGCCAAGAGAAATTATTTTTAAGAACTACAATGCAATGGCCCAATCATCCCCGTGTTCTAATCCAGTGTGCAAACTGCCATCAAAAACATATGGTAGGAACAGATGGGAGGGAAATTCCTGTAAGCCACAGGAGAGGAGGGATGAAAAAGAGCCTAAAGGATAAAATAATAAAAAAAACACTTACTGACAATTTACATTTATGAAATAAATTTTTTTTAAAAAAAAGGGAGCAGGCAAGAAGACATCCATATATGGCTGTGCAAGTAGAATTTACAGCTGTGTATCTCACAAGAGGGTGGACATCCCCAGTGAACAGTGCAGTGCACCCAGTCAAAGGCACACTGGAGTTTGATCTCGCACAGTACAGAAGCGTCCTGGATTTTACTGGCCTCACCAGAAGCAGAGAGCTGCAGCCAATGTAATTCTTACACTAATGTAACCAGCTGCCTCCCACCTTTGCATTTTCCACTTTAGATTGCTTTTTCTAGTCCTACACTTCAGTTGCATAAAAAAATGTAAGGCTCGTCTTGGCAGATGTATCATCCCTTCTGTTGGCTAATTATGTCAAAACTACAAAGCACGAGACTGCAGATCCATTACTGATCACAAACCAAACTGAATTATGGAAGACCTCAGACAAGCCCATCCACGCTTTGGACCAGACAAGTTCCAGATCTCAAGGACACAGTTTAGGACCACTGCTGATTCTCCAGACTGATGTAATGGAAAGAAGTTGACTTACCCAAGTACTAGAGTTGGAAATGAACACAAGATTCCCTTATATCTGAAGTGACTGTATCATGTAGCCGTGGTGCTGAGTGACATAGTTTAGTGGTGACCTGGCAGTGCTGGGGGAACAGTTGGACTCCATGAGCTTAAAGGTCTTTTCCAAAATAAACAATTCTAGGATTCTATACTTAAGTGCCCCTGCTTCATTTACTCACATACCCAAACTAGCAAAACACCGCTGGATTCAAGGGTTTATATCTTTAACAGAAAGTGCACCTTATAAAGGGGTTTTCTAAAGATACACACATCACAGACTCCCTCCACCAATCTTACCACAAAGAAAAGTAAGGTTTAAGAACTTCTACCCAGGAGTCTTTTCATGTATTGTCTCTATTTTGGCAGCTCCCATCCAAGGGACCATTACATTATCTGCCTGGATTCTTTAGCTGTCAGTATGGAAGGAAGCATCCCATAGATCGGAAAGCCTGCAATACCTCTGAACAGTGCTTCTGAATATGCAGCCTGTTACTCAGACTAAAATTAATAGCCTTATTGGCAGGATGACTCAGGAAGCTGTAGTTAGGCTTGTCTCGTCTCCCTGCATTTGCAATGAGATTCCCCTGATTTATTGTCTCTGCAGTAATTAAGGAAGCCTTCTCCCTCACTACCACTACACTGTGAAGATTTAAAAATAACACAAGAAACAGCAGCAGGCTAGAGGAACAGATCAGCAAGAACTTGCTCCAGGCAGTTAAAATTTCACCTTAATATACTTAAGAGCAATTTCTGCTGCTTTGGAGCCCTCTCTAATGTAAGACAGCACAGCAGAGCTCACTGTGCTGGGGCAGGGAGGCTGGCGAGAGCCCAACCCTGCAAGAGGAACTAGTCCCAAGCAGCACTGCTTTTATTTTAGGGTAGCAGTTCTCAGCGTCCTGTTAGACAGGGCTGCTGTATCAGGCAATACCAAAGACTGAGCCCTTTACGCAACAATTGCAGTATCAACAAGAAAACTTGAAAGTGTCTTCTCAAAAGGGATACCCATAGGTTGTAATTTCTGTAGTATTGCAGAGCAAGAGTCACTCCCACCCTCCAAGGCAGCTTGGTGATGGGAAACCAGAGTTGCTGCTGCTGTAGCAGCCACTGATTTGCTCTGTGCTTTGGGAAAAATCCCTTTCTCATCTTTGCAGCACTGTCTGGAATACAAACAGCAGCACCAGCATGACCAAGCTGCCTGTGCCCCTGTAGACACAGCCACTCATAACAAGGATGCTCAGGTGCAGCTTCCACCACACTGAACCTGGCAAGAAGCTCTTTAGTAAGAACCTGCTTCAGCTTAGAGCAGCCCTGGGACAGAAGGGTGCACCCAGCTCCCCTCTGCTGACTTCTTGGAAGCAATGAGGAAAGGGAAAACAGTGCAAGATCCCAATCCACAGAGTATTGCAATTGTACTAGGATTTTACACAAGGCTATATATTGTGTAATATATGTGTACTGCATATATATTGGGTCTCTGAGCAACCGGATCTAATTGAGGATGTCCCTGCTCACTGCAGAGGGGTTGGACTAGATGACCTTTAAAGGTCCCTTCCAACCCAAACCTTTCTATGATTCTGTATTAGAGAGGGTCCTGCAGCACCAAAGCCTTGGCAAAGCTCTGCAGGGCTGGATCCCACAAAGAAGACCGGGCATATTTCTACCCACTCTGCCTTGGAGATGGCCACAGGATTTATTTCTGTCGTAGCCTTTTTCCCCTTAGTCCCTGCTTTCTGCTACTTTCTTCACTCTAGAAAACTATTTCAGGCACTTAACAACTCAGCTAATTATAGGAAGGAGACACACCGCAATCTCTTGTGCTAATGAAGGATTTTGTAATTTTCTGGAACTCTGCTGTGAATGCTGCAGTATCCGCTCCCTGTCTGGTATAAAAAAACCCACCGCTTTTCCTGGACAAGTACCAACTGAAACACACAGTTGCTTAATGCTGCTAGTCAAGGTCAGGCAGGCTGTAATAAACACCAGGAATTAAATAATAAGTACAAAATGAAACACCACAGAATCACAAATAACACCGCCTCTTTACTCTGCTCTTCCTGACAGATATTTCATATCCCAAAATAAATCACATTCAGTTCTCCAAGGGTGAACAGAACTTAAGAGGGCTTGCCTTGCTTCTCACACTGACTTGACAGGTATATTCAAAAGTGTCTCCAGGAAAGAAACGATTTAAGGTTCATTACAAACTCCTCCACTCTGTGGAACTGATTTCTCACCGCTCTGCAGTTTGTCTTGTCATTTACAGCACAGCAATGTGCCATTCTACTAATTCAGTTTCGGTTCACTCCCTCTCTACATGACCTGAACAACTCTGTAGAGTGGAAGGACAGCAGTTGTGGTACCTCCAGACTCAATCAGTTTCACCTCAGCAGTTTAGGATTTTTAACAACCTTCTGACTCACCTTGTTCCTTTAGAAGATGCACATCCTATTTATGTGACAGATGTGGCTGAAAGCCTGCCTGCAACACGTCAGAGGAAAAGAGACAACTTCACACCGTTTCAGTTTGTACTGACTCAGCACCAAGCACTTTTTGCTCCATTTATTGTGCATAGCGCTGAAGTGCAATTTTAGGTAGTTTATTAGCTACTCGGGCCATCAGTTCTCTCATTTCAAGGCAGAGCTGTCAGGAAAGCAATGCGCACCTTAACAGAATTAAATACAAAATTATGTTCAATGCCTGAAGGTCTGATTGTCTCCAAACAGAAGCAGCGAGTCAGGCGCACAAGTGGAGATTGACCCTGGCTTGATCATTCCTCTGTGCTTGGCATGGTTATTTCCATCTACACACAGAGCCTCACCAGAATTCAAAGCCCATGCTATTACTCTGAACACTTGCTGCACTCGTATGGCAGAAAGCTATCGGGAACTAAAATAGCAACCGGATAATAAATAGCTAACTGAGTGAAATTATTTCAATAAACGGGTTCATAACAAAGAGCTCTATGCTGTATTTCATTAATCGTCAGTTAAATATGGATTAAAGTAGTGGCAAACTAAAAGACGCCCAGTATATCATCAAGCAATCTCGCAGGCTGCTAAGGGATTATTATTATTATTATCCTTTCATTACAGTAATTAGTTTGATACATAGAATAATTCAATATCTGTACATGCGTCACAACTGTGGAAGGTAAGTACCTGCCTTTCCTCTTTCTCCTTTTTTTTTTTCTCTACATGTATCTCTGCTTGTTAATTTAAGAGATTAAAAAGTCCAAAATAATCACAATGCAACGAAGTATTTCATTGAGAAAACTGTTTGAGTCTCTCAGAAGATTTTCCATGTGGTTGTTTCCAAACACAGATTCAGCTACAACATTTTCTAACCTCTGGCAGCTCCCCTACCCCATCGACAGCGGCCAGACACCACCACCAGTTTGGTCTGCAGAGTACCCAGGACCATAGGAATTGAGGCCAGCAGAGATGGAAAGTGGGAGCAAGTGCTTAGAGACTCAGACCATGTGTTTTCAGTGAAACACCACAAATATATCTTGGTCACTTCTAGTATATTATTTCCCATAACAAAATAGTCCTCTGCGGGTATAAACTGATGAAAATCCCTTGTGTTACTGGAGTTACACTACTGATGCCAGTCAAAGAAACCCTTGTCTATGTTTAGCCACTACAAGATGCAAAACCAGCAGGTAAGGCCAGCCATCTGCAAAGCATCACACAATTTTCACAGCATTGATCCAAGCTCCCAGTCCCCTTTAGTACCCTTCCCTCGAGCTCACTCACTTCCAGACTTTACAGTGGTTTTAATTTGTTCATGGCAAAAGCACAAATGCTTTCCATGAAAGTTGTATCACATGGATTAATACTTCCTAAGATCATTAATGATGAAGCGGAGTATGGCCCCAAACTCAAGGGAACAACAGCCTCGAGTCTTTATTTCAATTTCCCATTACAAACCTTCAATTAGTTTCCTGGAATCTTTCTCTTCCTCCCAACCCTGATGAATAGCAGGAATTAGCCCACTTACTGAAAAATACGTCATTTGTAGCTCACGCAACTTTGAAACCTCGGATGGCAGCATTAATCCTTGCGTGCATGGGAGACAGAGGTCTAACGATGAACTAATGCACTGAAAAGTGAAGTGGACACACTGAGCTGTGAAAAGCTACTCCTTAAATCAAGGGACTTATGGGGGCAGATCTTGAGATCTAGGGACACCTTTCAAATCCTAGTAACTTTAAAAGGCATTTTGAATGCACGCTGCACCTTTTAAGGGGAGCTATATGAAAGGCTGATGTGTAATAAATAGGAGACTCCCCACTGCTGATGTTGTGGAGTTCACAGAGCAATGCTTTTGATTAACTAAGAATTAAGTACTAGCCAGAACTTAATGGATAGTATGTAGAGCTTAGGACCATGCCTGCATTATTTTATCCTAATTTAATGTTCATGTTAATTGTCATAGCTACACTGACTTTAATTGCACAATGCCAATTAACTCTAGCTGATGTTTTGGTACCCACTTGCTGGTATCCAAGCAGATGAAAGAAATAAGAATCAGGGTTATCTGATCTGCATTTCAAAGTGCACCTTTCAGATTAAGACTGGATGTGTAAAATGGAGGTTCATGGGACAAAGTGACATTGAAGCCATTAAGAGGCAAGATTTGTGTCTCCATACATTTGAAAAATGGCCTTGTTTATATTTGGGACTAAAGTAAATCAAGGGATAAAGATATCCATGGGATTTTGTTGTGTTTCTTTTCCCCAGCCAAATGAAATTAAAGCTAAAAGTCATATTTATTTACAGGATATGCTTATGTATAATCCCCATTTATTACAACAATTACATCAGGGCTTATAGAGCTACAAATCTATTGCATTATTAAAGCCTACAGGTCTCCAATTTCCGTAAGTCAATAAATACCAACACATAATGCAGGGACATTCGTTAGGGTTGTCAGCAGACTTTGCGAGTAGATGGAGCCCTATGTATCGGGAGTCTTCGAAAACCTGATGAGAGAGGAACTCTGTAAAACAACACAAAAGATAGATCTCTGGCAGCGCTGCAGGGTAAGATGCAACATCGGGGCTTCCATTAAGAGGTATCTGCTATTTTGGTTTTCCTCTGTCTAAAAATACTCTGGGGACTCAGTAGCAAGTAGAAGTGACCTTTGACCATGCAGTCCATGCTTTGTCTGAAAAAGCTGTCTGCCTGTCTCAGATACTGGTTAGTGTGTTTTTGAAAGATGAAGAAGAAAGTACTGTTACGTCTGAAATACAAATGGGGAAATGGAACATATGAGACCAAAAGGTTTAAAAAGATTTAAATGCTAAAAGCTCATTGAATTTCCTTTAGACCACTTTGAAAAATTCAAGGCTAATGGTTCAGAGGGCTCCAGGATGAACAAAATGCAAACTTCTATTTGCACCAATATCCAATATTTACCTCTATCTTGAACAGAACAATTCAGACATGATCCTGGACTATATGTAAGTCACATGAAATGTGGCTGATTACAAATGTTCATGTATTTACCTTTTAAGTAAAGCTGGTTATCATCCAGCTTTGCCAGGTAGCTTCATGTACGTTTTGTCTCTCTTCTGTGGGATACATATGCCAGAGTTTATCTTACTCTGTATTCAAAAAATCTAAAGAAAACAGACTGCATTTGAAATGCAAACCAAAACCAGATTAAGCCTTGATTTTTATTTTTTATTCCTTTAAAATATGATATCATCTAAAGACCACCAGTTTACTGTGAATTGCAACTACATATGGTATTGCATGAGCCATCCAGTAGGAATCCTTACGGCAGCACATCTAAGCCAAGCTCGTTGCTTGCTCTGTTTCAGAGCACCTCCAGGAATCTATGATTTTAATCCCCTAATGTAAGTGCCTGTCACATTTTACCAGTAAATTTGATTGGTTGCACTTGCTTTGTTTTAATGAGCTCTCGGATCTGATGAAGAGATCTAAAAAGCCTTCAGAATTCATTCATAGCCTACACACATACCTAGTACCTGCAGAATTCCATAGGTTCATAAATGCCCACAGAGAAGTCAGCACACAGAATAATATAGAAACATTTGAACTATTTTTTTGATGACCAAATCATCAGCAAAGCTCCCATGAATCGACACCTGACATTCACCTTATCAAAAGGAAATGGCTATGAGTAAAACTAATTATTACATGACAGATCCTTATGGTGCCAGAAGTAAATGAGAATGATTGAATAACTACACGCATAGAGGGCAACTGCAAGAGATAAGTAGGTATTGCTGCACTCTAATCTGGGGGGAGTCCGTTCTCTTTCTTCACTGATAAGTGTTTCTATTACTGATCAATTCCATTACGTATTTCCAACTGCTGCTGAAACAGTGATGATGAGACTTCGGTAGCCCAGCTCCACCAGGACAGTCAGGATTAGTCAGATAAGCACCAGCTAACCTGCTTTTCTGCCATGCCCCCATTCACTAACCCCATGAGTTCCTGCATCTGAAAAACAACTAAATGACACCAGACTCTGCCCCATTTCTTCTCTACTAGTACAAACATGGACACTGGCACAGACACAACTGCAAGGTGAAAATAAGAAGTGGATCTTCAGGACGTCAACCATGCCATGCTCTCTCTCTGTCTCTCCTATCAGTAAGCAAAATGCAGTTTCCTCCCTTTATCTACTGCAGGATAAGCATGTACACAGAACAGCTGACACCACAGATTTACCCCACACAACCTCCACGTGCACATAACTTGGAAACCCTGGAGGTCTGGGAAGATAATGCATTAATGTATGAGAGTCTTGTTGGGAGACTGCAGCAGGGACGCATGCCCCTATCAATTATACATCCCTGGCACTGAGCAGGCACCAAACGCAGACGGTCCCTAAGCATCTATGCCGAGCATCTGCACACAGATTTGCTGCCTAAAAGGGACAGAAGCCCAGAGCAGCATTTTCTACCTGAGTAATTTTACTTCACCTATGCAAACATGCACCGCTTCTATAAAACATAAATGTTTTACTGCATAAATGAGTCGGAGCTCTAGAAAGAGGCAGTCACGCAATATGTCAGAGCAACTTAATCCAGCCAGGCCTGCCTTTACCCCAGGAAACCCTGCTTGCTTTCTAAGTGTCAAAGTTTGGGTTTTCAATGTATTCACATTTTCTCAAGTTTAACTTGTGCAACGTGGACTCTTAAGTTAAGCAAACCTTAAGGGACAAACCCCACCAGGATGTATCCGCCTACACACACAGCACTCATTACCAGCAAGCTGGGATACCTGGCATTAATGAAGGGAATATGAATTTGAGAAGAGCTGCTTGCATTCTACAGATGAGGAACTGGCACAAGAAGATGATCTAGGGAAAATGAAGGCCCAGAACAAGCCAAAGTCATCACTGATTCAGCTACAGAGCCAAGAACATAGACTTGGCAAGAAGAACCAGATCTATACTCAGAGGAGACCTTCCAAGTCAAATTGCCATTTGAGTTATTAATAAAAAAAGCTCTTAGCAAACAACTAGAAGAAAAATTGATTCCATCCTCTAGCAGAGTAAAATCTAATCAAGTTACACAAGGTGACATCTCTGAAAGCCAAGCATTCGATTATGAGGATGGGTGTTTAATTAGAAGGGTTGTGTAGCATATCTATAAAATTGCAGCTTGAAGAAGAGGCTTCTGATTAGATCTCTGTGGTCAAAATAACCTTTGCTGACATTTCTTCCAAGACAAGTACAATCTATTTCATCATAGAAATGGAGTCCCCATCCCTGGAGGGATTTAGAAGATGTGGTGCTGAGGGACATGCTTTAGTGGTGACCTCGCAGTTCTGGGTTAACAGTTGGACTCAATGATCTGAAAGGTCTCTTCCAACCAAAACGATTCTGTAATTCTATGAAATAATGGGAAAGGACAAGAGTAAACTCTTGACTTTGTTTCCCCTTGTAAAGCCTTGGAAATCTCTCATAGACCACACGTGTGCAGTATCTGGTTTTCGTTGGGTGGTTGTTTTTAATTCATAGGAACATGGCCTGTCCTACAGCAATTATAACAGCCAGATGTCCAGGGCTTAAGATGAGATCAACCACTTCACTGCACTTCAGTAACTGTTCATCTTGCAGTGCTCCTTCCCAAAGTGTTATCCCTGTCTAATAAAGAACTTGAGTATTGTATTGGTTCAATATGTATTTAGGAAATGGCCACTGTGTTGTTACACTGCCAGTTACAAAGCCATCTCAGGTGGGTCTTTTGAAAAGGTCTGGATACCACAGCAATACATCAGAAGCTTGTACTGAGACCTCCCCAGGCAGTATTATGTTGTAGAAAGCTCAAGGAAACTTATTCAATCCACGTGCTCTGCTGAGCAGAAGTTGCTGAAAAACCTCGAAAGCTATCTCTACCTGCTGTTCCCTTCTCCCATTCAATAACCTTTCTTTCTGATGATCATCACAAAGGCAACAGTGTCACAGCATAGGCATACCCAAGGCTAGAGGAGAGCACAATAGAGGGAGGCAAATATTAAACTAAAAAGCAGCAAGCAATGATGCTGTTAGAAAACACAAGCTTAAGATGCTGTTATTTTCACCACCCTGCATCTGATGCTCCTAGAAAACAGTAGTGTGGTTTTATAAGATAAGGAATAATCACAGCAATCACTTCTTGCTGTTTCCAATTCAGAAGAAGGAGAATCGGGCCATTTTATACTCCCACCCACAGTAAGCTCCTTGTCTGATAAACTCACCAGGACTGAGAGTTTGCCCCTACTTGTGCACTTGGCAGGTAGATTTGTCACAGCTCCTGCAGTGCCTTATCAGTATAAAAGGAGACAGTAAAGAGGATAAAGCAGAGGATGGGAGGCATCTTGCTATAGCAACAGCAGCTGTAGGACAAGGTTTGCTCAGGTCTGCCTGCTGTGAATGGGTATCTGATCCCTCAGGGTAAGAAATCAAAGGCAGCCAAATGTGGCACCAGCCATACGTATCCCTGTCAGCTATAGAAAGTCATATGCTTTCATCAGACTTCCCAGAAGATTTTCCACTGGAAAACTACAACCCTTTTGATTAAAAAAAAAAAAAAAAAAAAAAAAAAAGGCAGTAAAAGTCCTAAGGAAAACTCTAAGAGCAACCTCAGCTATACATCATCTCTGACACCTTGACCTAAATAAGACATTCCCTGCAGAGTTAATGAGGATATAATTTTATCATGTGCAGAGACACAAAAGGGAGCCTTTTAGAGCACCCGAAATGACTGGCCCCAGGCGAGGCTGATGCTAATGCAGGAAGCATTCCCCATTGACTGGATCTGTCGAGGTAAGCTGAGTTTTTCTGATGATCCCCCCCCACAATGTTGAGACTAAAAGCAACATTTCCTCTGGAACTAAACCACCAGAACAGTTCTTAATTAGAAATAACTATTAATCAGGAGAACAGAATGTAGCCTTCATCCTTCTCCCCTGGGTAGCTGGATCCTCTCAGGTGGACAAAGCCAGCCCCTGAAGAGTCTTGTTCTGTTAGTGCTACAATGCAGTCCTGGCACGGAGCTGTCACACCATGATACAGGAGACACTCCACAAGCCCCCAGCTTTACCATACACACTCCTCTGGGATCTGAAGCAAGCACTGGATCTATGAAGGAGAAGTGATAATTTTGCCTTGGTAAGCAATTTAGGGCCTTCCGACCTTGGCTGAGGCAGGAGTGCCTGCAGTTAGAAGCAAACTCTGCTTTCTTCTTGCATTTTTACTTCAAGCAATATAGAGAAAATCTTTTCTTCAAAACTCTAAAACATCCTGTTTCTTAACACAATGGTATTTTAAAATTAAAATTTAAACAAAATGACACATTTTGAGCAATAAGGGATGGAAACAACTTTTGATGAAAAAATACTTTGAAAAGGCATTTCTCTTCAACTCTAGCTGAAGGTTTTGTACTCTCAAGTTACTGAAGCAACAAGCCCCAAAATAACAGTACAACTCCGAGAGCAGCTCCTGCTGTCTACTTCACAATCTAAATTAAAGGGCTTGCCTCAGGACTTCAGGAGCTGGTGCTCAGAGTACTTTCCTATAAACATGTTAGAGGATTAAATGATAAGATTAATGGGCATGTATTTGTCCAGGAAAATGTAATCTGCAGCATTCACTGAAATGAGCAATAACAGTGTTTTTTGAAACCATACGAGTAAAATGACATTAGAAAGTAATTGGCTGTAGTTCAAAATTAATAATTGTTTGAATGAACACATTATAAATACAACATATAATCAAATTCAAAGGACATATTGTTTAGCATGAAAAGTAACTACAGAAACATCATTTAAACCATTACTCTTTTGCAGCAGCCTGACTTGGACTACAAAACTGATCTTTCCCTTTAAATTGCATTTGTTTTAATACAATGGGGTGTTTGTTTTGGTGGTTTTTTTAAGATAATTAGATAGAAATGCTTAGGACTCATCATTTGTACCCAAGCAGAAATTCTCTAAGTTTTGAAGCCGACCATCGTATAAACATTTTCTTTTATTACAGCTCCTGATCATAACATCGTTTTACATGAAAGCAAAGGAAGAGAGTCCAAGCAAAAGGATATGAGGAAGGTTTTGTTCTCCTTCTGTTTTCTTCTCCTAGCCCAGATTTCTGTGCACCCTGGGAAAGCTGCATACATACCAGTCCTTTGCTTCTATTGATCATAGCATCTTTCTTTTGTAGAAATGTAAGTACAGCCTTAAGCTTAACTGTGGACAAGTTTTTCCTGAATTGGGACTTTCTGGTCTGGTGGGGCTCACTCATTTCACGGGAAACGGAATTACAGCACAGTTAGCACAATACCACACAACTGCAAATCCTGAGTGAACATCTCTTCATAAAACATGAAAAATAAATCCTCGTAATTACTAATGCATCTTTACTATTTATTAACGATGACGGGATTTCTGCTGGAAAGACAAGTTATTCCTCCAACCATACATTAAGGTGCCATGTCATTGCTTTTCCGTCACACGTATAAAGGTGAAATTGGAACATAAACCTGGACAGTGATATACCCAATATGTTCCACCCCATATATATTCTGAACTTCAAGACCCCCATTTCCTCTCAACCCTTGTCACCAAATCTCTCTCTAAGGGTATTGCTCATGACATTAAAGTTTGTGAGCTCCATTATCCAAAGGTCAGCAAATCTAACTGAATTGCTCATACATTAAGACTCTGCAGATTCTAATTATTATTTGAGGAAAGTGATATTTTCATTTTGCAGATGAGACAATGAAAAAAAATCAGCATAGCATGTCTCTGCAGTGAAAAATACCATAATTTACCTACTTCTGCAAATCCTACTTTAATTCTCTTAAGTGACTCATTCTAACTGGGAGCATCCGTGGATCTCATCTCCCTAAATCACTCTTGTGTTTTCAGAAATCCTCAAACAAAAAGGATGAGTCACTTGTCTAAATCCATTTTCTACTCTTCTGCAGGCTTCCACTATGAACAGAAGCACAGGAGGGCATATTGTCATCACAGGACTTTGCTACACCAACAACACTTGGTATCCCATGATTCAAAATCATGGTATGGAAGGCAGCATGATCTGCCCACCCCTTATACAAGACTTGAACTTCCCAACCCAAACCCACACTGGCAGAGGGAGGAGGCAATGCCTGAAGTGTTGAACAAGGGCAGTGCCAGTCTCAAGAGAGTAGGTGGCAACAGCAGGGAACAGGACATCTATTTGGAGCAATGATGCAGAATTTAGCAGGCAATGCAAGAGCAAACTGTGAGTTTTGAAAGTCTGTTCAACTCAGATTTAACCACCTCTATCTCAGTTCTGGAGCTGGGAAGCCATGTGATGTCCAGAAGTAAGAAACTGTCGTTTAACCTAATTACAATGACTGGAGAAGACACTCAATTAATTTAGGAGGAAATGCAAAACAGATTTACCACAGAATGTCCTATGTAGCCATTAGGATCCCAGCAGAATATTTATTTAAAGGAGTTTAACAAAGGCTAATGCATGATTAATGTGCATGTATCCTGCCTTTCAGCTGTGCTGGGACAGAAAAATAGTTGAAAGGTCATATAACAAATCACCTCTAAAAGATACAGCACCATGCATTACTCCACAAAATGCCACGGGGTGACTCTGCTTTTTTCTTCATCAGCAGTTCTGCCCCTGCAGCTTTGGCTCCTTGTGCACTTTTAAAAACTTCCATCTTTCTCCTTCTATGCTCCACAGGTCTCCAAAATTACTTTCCAAGTGCAGTTAACGAGTGCATTAATTAAATCATTATCATGATTTCAGACATTTCCTTGAATACTTGCTCAGGCACCAGAAGATTGCTTGTGGCCCCTGACCTCTAAAGCGTATGAAAGAAAAACAGGAGGTTTCCACGTGCATCACATCCCAGCTTCATCTGTTGCATCCTGGTGGCTACCCGGCACTGGAACGCTTAATGCAGGATGAAAGACTGCGCAGCTTGGCAGCGCAGAATTTCACAAAGTATTTCCACTTTCGACCCAGGGACAAGAAGCACATCCTCCACTCTCCTTCAGTCATATTAGCAAGAGGAGAACATAATCTTCTGCCTACCCTGTGGCAGAACATGCCAAAATCTTGCTCTTAAAAAGCAGAAAAAGCAGACTGAAGCGGGGACATAAAGACAGCTTTACATTTTTCTATATCATTCAATAATGCAAAGTGCTGAGTATGGAAGAATCACAGACAGTAACTTCAGGGCAAGAGACAGTTGTATTACATCAACCACTGCAGAGTAAAGAAAGGTAACAAGAAATTCCATCCCCTTTATTGCAAGCCAACACCAGTCCATGCTTAAAGAGACTTGTTTTATCTTACTGTGAGAACATTCACAGTCCTACGGATCTTAAATTTGTTCTTCTAATTTATGGTAGTGCCTGCAAAAGTAGACATGTGCAAGAAAGATGTTCAAATTCTTTAATAGCTACTGCTACTTTGACTTTAAACAGGGTAAATTTTCCTGCCACATCCACAGCAGTCTCCTCTGAGGATAAGGAGGATCATAGAATGCCAGGTTGAAGGACACCTCAAGGATCATCTAGGATAGTTTCCTTCAGAGATAATTTCCTTTCCTTCAGAAAGGAAATCTTTCTGCTAAAGACAAACCCAAGTCCTGAAGTGCAACAGTTACAATCTGCAGACACTAAAAAAGTACTGTTGTTTGAAAAGAACTTCCATTTGCTCACCTAACTTTAGATGCTTTCCCACCGTTTGAATAGTTTAATGGATTGCAAGTGAAAATCTGGCTTGCTTAACTTGGACATATGCTTCAGCTCTTTGGGATTCAGTGGGACATAAAGTTAAGCACAGGTTTGACTGATTCAGCCAGCTCTCAAAGCCGTGCAATTTCCCTGTGCAGCTACTGTTGGGAGAATGAGTCACACAAGAAGCAAACTCATTTTCACATGTCTTCACTTCTTTTGGTTTGATAAGAAAGGTTTTTCTTTTTAATTAAAAAAAAATAGTTTACAGCTGTCTTGCAAGATCACACAGCTCTTTTTTTACTTTTTTACTCATCTTTGATTAATTTTTTTCCTTTGCCAGAAGAAAAAAAAAAAGAATTTTCAGGATTAAGTTACACTCCTTGTTACTTATACAGTCAAGGCTTAAAAACACATAATCAATCTCAAGCCATGCTTAACCTTTCTTAAGGGTTTTACAAAGAACTGGACAAACATTAATTAATTTTGCTTTACAGCAGTCCTCCAGGACTGAGTTTCAGCTGCATGGACCCAATAAGCCGTCTCACCCCATTAATGGGCAGGCAGCCTTCTGAAAATGCAGAGCCATTAAAGGCTTGCCTTTCGTCCTTGATTGTTAACCATGTGGGAGGGTCAGCAGCATCTAACAGGTTTATTGATTTCCAGGGCAGCTGGGAGGAAGCCGTGAGCCAGCTGCATTCTCCTCTGCTCCTGCGGTGCGCAAGCCTTTATTGAAGCAAATTAAATACCATCCCTGCTGTAAGGTACAGGCTACTGTGCTTTCACAACCCTTGGTTCTTGGCCGATAGCCTGGTTTGGCCAGCAAAAATAAAGGCAAGATCTGCTAGAGCATCAGCTGAACAGACAGGGCTCTACAGCTAAGAGCAAAACCAAGTCAGATCTTCTGTGATTTGGAGAGAGTTCAAATGCCTTCACCAGTGTGTTACACATTTGCTCTTTGCCAGGCTCTTGGCCTTCAGAAACCATAGCTGCAAAGAGCAATAGACATCACTATATGCCCCGAAATAAAAACATTCATTACATGCTTATCTTTAAGCAACTGATTAGTCCAAATTAAATGGATTCACTTAAATCAATGACTCCTAATACAATGGTCTCATTTTCATTACTATCATTCATAAGTATGTGTAATTTGGTTATAATCCCAAACAAAACAATGAGCTCTGCATCACTGTGCTGATAAGAACTGTACCATCAATGCCAAATTGTCCTCACAAAAAATAATCTTTTGACAGCAGCCTTGCATGCTGATCAGATAATTGGTTACGCCATGGGAGAATTCTACATTTCAGCAGGGTTTTGTGCAGGACCACAATTTAAATAGTGATGCTCTGAGATCTGCACGGTGATGGCCTGTCTGGGCAAGGCAGCATTTCACCGCTGTCACGCCTGGAGGGTGGACAAAATTTTACCTGGCCACCTCTTCAAACCAAGGGGCAAAATGTAACACTCAGTATGTTCAGCAGGGGATGGCACCACGGAATTAACACAATATCATATAGGGATGTGACACTGTTTGTTCGCTGTGGAACTGAAACTATACTGAATTTCCCCTTGTTTTGA
>JAAGNO010010823.1:0-69865 GCA_033439905.1 Ceryle rudis
AAAAGTTGTTGAGAACCTCAGCCTTCTCTTCATCTGTTGTCACTAGCTCCCTGTTCTTGTTCTTCAGGGGGGGTATGTTTTTTTTCACCTTCCTTTTTTCATTGATGTACCTGTAGAAGCCCTTCTTGTTATTCTTTGGGTCCCTTGCCAAGTTCAGTTCAAACCATGCCTTGGCCTTCCTGACCTCATGCCTACACAATTGGGCAGCATCTCTGTACTCTTCCCAGGATACCCATCTCTGTTTCCAATGTCTGTGCAGCTCGCTCTTACTTTTTAGCTTGACCAGCAGGTCATGACTCAGCCATGCTGGTCTCTTCCCTTTTCTGCTTGAAAGGATGAAACCCTTAGCTGTGTGAGCCTAAGCATTCATGTTTATTCCAGCTGGCTGCAGCTGGTAGAAGGCAAACATTACTGCTGTTAATATTCTCAGGACATTGCATGATATGCTTGCTGAGATGAAACACAGGCAGGGACTATTTCACCTCAGTTTTCTCTGAGGAATTATAAATTACCCTCATGAGATATTCAGTAACACACACAAGATCAGCTGTTTATCAGCCTGTTTCAGATGGGTTAGTGTAATGGTTTCTGCAGAAATTTGCACTCCTTCTAATTTAATATATGGGTCCTGGAGCACCAATATATGAGATTCAGTCCAGCAGGCTTTGAGGAGGAAAGGAGTTTTGTTGGCCAGTAGAGGAAAGAGCAGAACCTCTCCCCTTTAAATTGCTAAGTATAGATAGATTAGAGGATTTATTTTTACTAGAAATCCATCAGGAACTGCTGGGATAGGAAGTAAGGACGAGATACTGGGGATACTGGGACAAAAGGAATGGGATTGTTCCTCTGTCAATTATCTGTACAGAAGTTGAGAAGGCTTCAATGTCTTTCATTCCTTCAGTTTTCTTGTTTGAAGAAATTTTTGAAGAAATTTGTTGCCCAGTGTTTCTCAGTCTTGAAGCACCAGAATAAGAACAAAGTGGGATGGTTTGCCTCTTCCACCTCACACATACCAACATTTCCTTTTTACTAAATGCTTATCATCATTGTCTTTTATTATGACTGACTTTATCCCTGAGATTATACCTGTACTAATTGCTTTCATTTCTGCACATGGGTAAGAGAGATTTGGTAAGGAGGAAGTTTCAGACAGGCAGGTGTTCCTGGAAGGGGTTTCAGTCCTCTGCGTAATGATGCCTGGGAGAGATTTTAGGCAGAAGGAAACAGCAGAGGTGAGAATATACTGAGCTCCTAAGGTCATGTGAAAGTCATTGATTTTCAACCTAATCAGTGCCTCTTATGCAATGGGAGAAAAGCATTGTACAAACAACTGTTTGGCATCAAATTAAAAGCTGAGTATGCTGGTAGCACAAGCCTGGAATAATAAAATGAAAATTATGATCTTCAGCAGTCTAGTTCAATGCACTACTGTAGTCTCAGCCAAGTCAGCAAAGATGTAGATTAATTCAGCATTGCCCTTTTTTCTTTCTTTCTTAGTCTGAGACAGATTGTATTTATTGCATAGGCCAGCACTACACCAAACTACAGCAGGTTCATTCCTTAAATGTCAGTTGATTTTCTGAGCCCACATTTAACAAAAGATGCAGAGTAAGAGACTCACAGCTATTTATATGTAGACCCAGCATTTGTTGCATATTAGAGATAGAACAGGATAAATAATATCTTTAGAAGTACTGGGCTGAAATGAAGGGGGAAAAAAAATAAGGAAACTACTGATCAGCTGTTGATCCAGATGTAGGGAAAGAAAAAGAACAGGTGATATTGGCAGCAACACATACACTCAGAGGTCTATGCAGGCAAACTGAAGAAATGCCAAAAGTATGTGCTGGCATACGTGAGAAAGAACAGATACTTAGTGAACACGCATTCTGGATACTTCATTTATTTCTATTGTCCCTTCTATATCCAACATGTAGTTACATAGTTATCTGTTAGATTATAATTGTTGTTCATCAGTCCACTATATAAATCATAAACCAAAAATGTAATAGTGTGTTTTATGCAATAATCAGAAATCTGTCCCTTGTATGATGCTGGGAGAACTCCCTATGCCTTAATATTTCAGTGGTGGTACAAGAAAAGGGCATTTACCTGAGTCTCTGAGCTCCTTTATGGGAGAACACCTTATCTGCCAGACTGTTTGTAATGTTGGACAAAAAATAATTTTTCTTCTGATACGACTTTGTGTCCAATACTAGATTTCTACTACAGCTGAAGTCATGCCAAAGCACATGCTGCCTGCAGGGTGAAATTCTTATTACTGTCTTGGAGTGGCATTATCTTCCAGAATGGTTCTGCATTTCAGACCTTCCTTAATAACACAGGTGCTCTAATACAGATCGACTTTCAGTGACAAAGCTGCCTTGAAAACAACGGTCTTAGTTTTACAAAGATTTAATTCTGAGCTTTTTCAAGAAAAAGCTCTATTTTTTTTTCACTTTTTAATAGTTTTAGGGAATTACAGGGAAAACATCTATTTCTTCACAACAGATATTAATTATCATTATAGATTATTACTTCATGATGAGAAAGGGTGATGAAAAGAATACACGTCTATATAAAGGTGTTGTAAACCCACTGGAACCCAACAAAATAAATTTCAGTGTTCAGAGAAGATTACACTTCTCATTTGTAATTTCCCTTTTATGGTGATACCTGACTCAAGAGAAGAATTTCTATAATTGCCATTGATGCCTAAAGAAAATCTGAATTGTTCCTTTAAAAAATGCCCTCAATCCTCTCCACACTCTTAGTAGAACTCAGTTAAATGTTTTCTGATACAGTAATATTTCATACAAGGATTGAAATAAGTAGGTGAGATGTTTTCTCATATTATAATAATTTTTTATAGTATTAGGAAATGGAAAGGACAATATTTTATCACCACATTAGCATACTAGAACTATGTGATGTAAACTACAGAGTTTTTACAAAGACTACTGCTCTGTACCAGCTCATACAGGAATGCATCTGTAGCATGAACAGTTCATTAAGCCTGAAGCAAAGAGTTATTTTTGCACTAGTACAGAAGGAAACTCCCAAAGATTTCTCCTACTCCTCAGATGAATCTGACTTTCTCCTTCCTTGTGCAGCAATGCTTCATGCACAAGGACATAACACCTCCTCCAAGGAAGGACATCACCACCTACATCATGGTAGATGGGTTGTCAGGTCTAGCACACACCATATGGTGTTAGCATGCAGTAATGACAGGTTAGGCTTCAGTGTTTCAGGAGTGATGGCATAGGTGACACGGCCTTTTCCAAGTTTGCTTAGTAGTGAGTAGCTCGTCCCTGACCCTCTGCTGTTCTGGGCTGTTTGCCCAGAGGACTTCTCAAGAAATACCAATCCCTGACAGCAAGAGGAATCATCCTCTGTGTGCATCTCTGTGGAGAAAGAAGCAGAGTCAACTGCAAAAGTGTGCTTGGTGTTTTTTTCTGCAGTGCTTTAAAGTACACCTGCAAACCTGACAAAATGGCAATGTCCCTGAAGTAGAGTGGAAGCATCTCTTGAAATCAGGTGACTGATCATGCTAACCAGTGATGTATAGAAGGAGTGAGAAAGGAAAGAATAGAAAAGGAATATGTAATATTATATAAAAGTAATATTCATTTGTCACAGTGAAATTTTAATTTTTGTGCAATGATAAACTGTTGCTGTGCTCAATAAACCTCATTGCTGTTGATAGTAATTGAATTTAGGTTGCTTTTTTTTCTGAAAAAAGATGACTGGCTTCAGATCTAGCCCACAGTGATGGCATGGCTGTGGTGGTTAGGATTTCTGTGCTCTCATCACAACTTCTTTCATGTATTTGCTCTTCAACCCACTTGCTACCTCAAAATAAAGTGAAAATTTTACACAGAAAGCTTAGGTAGAATTAGCAGTAGACCTATCTCTTGGGTGATACGGTTTTCATTAGTGTACTATTTAGAATATAAGTAATAGAATGGTAGTTTCAGTTAATTTTTGCCAAAAGAGGAGTAAAGAAGAAAACTTCATATCTGAAAATGTATTGTAAAGGAAACTGAATATCCTAATTTGAATCTCCTCTTATCTATGTACTGAGAAAAAAAAAAAAAAAAAAAAAGGAATAAAAAAGAATAGATACTTGATTTAATTTTTTTCTTGAGAATATACTTAAAATTGTGGATTTACTTCCATTAACATTCCACTTTGAATACAGATAACAGCCAGTACAACATAATTTTATATTTGTTATATAAAATGTAAAATAGCAAAAGTAAATGGCTGAATTAGTACTAAAAGAACTGAATTTATATCAAATGCATCATTATTTTCTGGTCTCCAGAAGTAATTAAAACTGGGAAATAGGATTGCAAATGAGCCTTTTGATGTGACATCAGCAAATCTACTGTAACCAAAGGATGATGGGCTGAACCATCGTTTCACATAATCTGATTGAGAATGTGTTTTACAGCCACAATTGTACAGTAAAATTTACTTTTAAATAAATCATAGTTTTTATGCAGTAGAATAGACTTACTCTACAGAAAAGCATATATTATTTTTCACATTGATCAATGATGGCTGAAAAGTGGCTCATAAAACTGTTTTTGCATGAACAGGTATTTTGCTTATTATGCAAGAAGGAACAAAACAAACCATGTAAGGTAATAGATGAAATTACATTGATGATTTCTCCTCTGTTTCATGTAAAGGATCTTCTAGTTAATAACACATACAGGATCTGGAAGCATTGCATTTCTTCTAATCAGCCAGTGCTGAAATTAGAAGTTCTCTAATATTTTATGTTGGGGCTTATACAAATTATAGATAGCATCTTAATATACTGCTCTTCCTTTTTAGGGTACAAAGCAGCTTATTCAAACAATGAAGAATGCTACATCGCAGCTGTTCTTCTGTTGTACACCTTCTGCCCTGTACATGCTGGCAAGGATTGAAAGGTAGCCACACTACTGTGAGATGTTTTCTCTTTTGGGGATGTGGTAGGAATTCTGCACATTTATATTTTAGTACATGATGTATAATTTCATGATCACATAGCCATATTGAACAGAGCCCATAGGGGAGATTTAAGGTTGTGGTTTCAATCCTAAATCTTGCATTTCCTGGCTAGTGAGCAATTAACTTATAAAGTTACTTGCATTTTAATACCTTTGGGCTGGTTCTGACACTATTAAAACAGAAAACTCACACGTGTTTCAAAAGTTGAAACCCTTGTACATAATACATATAATAGTATTTCATATCGTACGTAATAATTTTATGCTTTTATAGACTGTTAAAAAGTTCAGGTTTTTTCCTTTTTAAGTTTTCATCTGTTTATGTTTAGCATGATATGCCATTTAATGAGGAAGAAACAATTTAGCAACATTATTAATGAACAAATTAAATGTCAGTGCTGACATTATAATGTGGGACTGATCTAGAAATAGTCTTCAGAAACACATTTTCCTTTTTTCACTAGGTTGCTCAGATTTTTGCTTGGTTGGTTTTTTGCTTAAAATATATTCACTTTGTTAAATATGTTTTTCTCAATTATTTTTTCATACAAAAATATTTCAAAACTCAGTGTCGCTAGTGCAGATATACCTGGGCAAACAACAGCAGTTTGGGTGAGTTGAAATGCAGATGTTTGCCACAGCAAAAAATCAGTCTGAGAAACAAACATACCATATTTATATCAGGTTGTGCTATGTTGTGGTTTTTTAAATTTAAGATCATTCTTCATTATTTGAGATGCAGATGTTAGTTTATTACAGTCTAAGTATTATGAATGAGAAGCAATAAGAAGGAAGTAATGAATATTAATCTTGTGTCTACACATATGCTACTACTTTGGCAAATATCTTTAAAGATGGTAACTAAAACCAAGCTTACATATTGATAATCATAGTCCAAAGATATGTATATGGTATTTATTAGGGACCAGATGCACCGGGAATTAATTGTAGCTGATTGGTGTTGACTATATCATGATCTGACTGTCATTTCAAGTAAACCCTGATAACACGATCATTTCTTACGGCTCCATATTTCCAAATAGTGAAATGGAATTAATTATATTTCTCAAGTGGTGATAATTTAAAGATGGGTAACATTTATAAAGCATTTGGAAGAATTGGTATAGGTACAGATGATCGGTATAGATACAAATGAGTGAAGTGAGCTAAGAGCTGAGCTTGTCACTATGTAACTGATATATATCTTTGTAATTTGATTTAGTAAATGAAATTTTACATCATAACTTAAAATTTTGATGCAATTGTTGATAAATTCTATTTGTGATGAGTTCTTCTATTCACATTGTTAAAAAATACGTATTTGCTGATCTGCTTTCTGATGTTATTGGTAACAACAGTCATAGCTGCAGATTATGGAACGTGCATAGTGTAGAGAAAGCCCCTCAGAGAGGGGCCTTGCTGTGATAAAGACAGCTACAGCTATTGCAATAATAACCAATGAGTTAAGGAGAAACACAGACAATGAAAGTGTTAATTTACTTCATTAGAGAAGTATTTGACTGTTAGTTGTGTGCTCATTTAACAGCTATGTCCATGCTTTGTGATTACTCAGATGTTGAATCCAACTGCCTTTCTAGCAGAGAAGGCAGAAGTTGGCTTTCAGGTTATCAAAATTAAGATCAAGTCCTTCAACAGTATGAGTGGCTGATATGTATTTTAAGTGGTTACTAGGGATGTTTTGCTTTTAACAAAGAGAAAAAGGGAGAAAGGGCTGAATATAAATTAATGTTTCTTTCATCTGCTATGAATGATTATACAGACACAAATGGCATTTTTTACTTTCCCTGAGAGCACTTTTATTCATAAGAAACCTGAACCTTTAACTCTCTAACATCTAAAATGCCTCCTTTATGAATTTTTTGTTTTTCTTTTTCTAACCAAGTACAATACTACTCATTTACCACTTTAAATTATATTTTATTATTTTCACAAAACCACCATGTTTCCTGCCGGGTTTTTGCTCCATTTGAGTGGTTGACCTAGAGTTTCAAAAAGGTGACCTCCTCTCCTTTAATAACTGTACTTTGGTACGTGTGAAAAATGCTCAACAAATCTAAGCTGTTCTGTTCAGTTCCCTAGGTACATTATTCTGCTTCAGCTTTAGGATAGTTTCATATGTGGTGAACTAACTGGAAGGTACTGTATTAATGGAAAACAATCCTGTACAAAATGCATGCATTTTCTGTCTGCAGTCAAATAAGGGGAATGGTATTTCCTATGACTGTATTGAATTTCTTCAAAGGGTCATGCTTGTGTTTAAACCTTACTACTAAACCATAGAATCCACACCTTCTTAGTTACATATAAAAACACTTCAGATATAACAAGTCCTGACTGAATATGTACTTAGCTTTAAAAACAAAAACCTGTAAGACTGTAATTCTTACTAGATACCAGATGCTTTTATTTTCTATGGGGACCAAAGTTTTCTTTGGTCTTGTAATGGGATCACCTTAAAAAGGATTTTTCATTTGTTTGTTGTAGTCAAAAATACAAGTTTTCAGTGATTTGTCCCAGAAATCTTTGAGTTTGTTATTATTATAGTATTCCTTAGAATACATGCACATTCCACAGTTTTAAGCTTTATTTTTTTCTCATTTGGTGGGAATATTTTTTTATTTTAAATAAAGGCCTATTTAAATATGCGTTTAAAGCCTGACTGATCGGTGGATGATGTTGAAGAATGATCCTGCTCTTTTGCTCCTTCTGATTGTTTTTCTTCTGTCTCAATTCACCATACAGCTACACAAGTTCATGTCAGAGCTAGAGATGGTGTGACAGAACCAAAAGACCATCAGAAGAGAGACAAATCTGCCTCAGACAACGCTGGGATTTATTGTTTAGTATATCAGCTCTGGCTGGGATTTGCAAAAGTTAAGGCTGTTGAGCTGTGGTTGTGCTTGTGCTGACACCAAGATCATGTGCCAAAATTAAGAACTATTTCAGTGAGCTGATCTGGCTGAAAACCCTCCTTACCAAAGGGTTGCTACACAAGCGTGTGGGTGAGAGCAGGCAACACACTGCTAAATAGCAGGCCTTTGCAAAATCCTGCAAATAGCAAGGAAACAAACCTGAAAAGTGCTAGTTTGCTTCAAAGAGTAGATGGACTAGAATTCAAATAAGTTGCCATACATATTTTGTGTTTGGTCATGAATATGGCAGGGAAACCTGTGGCTCCTTATGTCAAGATGAGAACTTTCAATGACTTTAAAAGATTTTCACCTCAAATTACTTACAATTCCACCAGTGTCTCTGGTTGGGGAGTAACAAGGAATACTCACAGAATTTTAAACTTGTTTCTAAACTCATCAATATGATAAAAATGTACACCTTGATAATTTCAAAACATGTGTTTGGTTCATGCAAATTTTACAGTAGCCCTTTAAAACTGGCTCCTTTTCTGGGAAATCCCCCCCCTAGTTCTCTTCAGATTTCATCATAGAGAATGAAAATGTCCTGAGGATTGTGTTAACATTAAGAAATTCTAGTGTCAAGAGTTTTTCAAAGAATGATATGACATTACGTTTCTTGCTTGTTATTGTTATTATTGCCCCTTAGGAGCTGGGGGTGTTTTCCTGCTATTTGTGAACTGAACAGTATCATGGAATGCAACTCCACTATTTTTACTTTAATAAATACATATTACATGGAGAGATTCTAAAGGTAAAGAAGATTGAAATTAAAAAAATGGTTTCACACTTGTCGCATGCCTAACTGTAGACAGATAGGGTGTGTAGTTTTTGTTACTTACGAATGGGATTTTGAATGCAGGGAAGGCAACTTCCCTTTCAATCGTGCTGCACTTGTAGCCCACAGAGAAGGCTGTTCTCAGGCACCCAAGCAGGCATGGGTGATTTTAGCTGAGGAAGTTTCAACATTAAGAGCTGAGTGCAGCTGTGAAATACAGAATGATACAAGTTATATATGCAGCAAATGTATTAGTTTGTATAAATTCCTCATTGACAGGGTAAATAGAGAATTGAATACATGGATACATTTAAAAAGCATAGTCTTTCTTGCCTTATACCTTCCTGCTATCGTTCCCCTGCCAAAAGATCACAGTTCTGTTTCTTCAGAGAATAATTTGCACCTACCTATATTCTTGTTCCCACTTTAAAAGTTCCTATCATAAAAAACATTGTTTGCTTAGTGTGTTAAATAACCTCCACTGACTAATTGCCAGTAGTTGCAGACTTAGTAGCAACAACAATCCTTTACGACTACATTAACGCTTAATGAAGAAGGTATTTATTGATGGAGGAGCTGATTACGGGTGGGAAAGCAGAACTCCAATGCCTTGTCCACTAGTATTTCTCCACATCTTTGTCAGCAAAGTCGAGAAAGAAGAGACAAAAGTGAATCTATAGATTAATGTAATCAGTTGTTTGCAGTTATCTTACAGATTGGCTTCTGATGATACACTATTTCCTTTATTTATTTCCAAGCCTCTTGACTTTTATTTTTCTCCAATTTGATGAATCAACAGAGACTTGTAGATGAAGGAAACATGCCACATATCACAAATAATGATGCAAAACCACTGCTAGAAGGGATGAGATAGAAATATACTCTTTTTATTTCATTTTGGTTTTTTTGGGTCATTGTTCTACATATGTAGCATTCTTTACAAAATATCACTAAATACATCAGAAGGTCTATCTACATTAGGGTTTTAGTTTCAATAAGATATGATATTTTTTAAGCAAAACTCTTGCTTGTCCTCATTTACCTATGCTTTTGTTCACATCTTGGGGCATTTGAATTGGATTCTTTTTGGATGAAACTAGCCTAGAAGGTGTGCTCCTGGGCTCCAGAGGTACCCCACTGTGAGCAAGCATCTAGTCCATGCCTTCAGATGAATCCTTCTCCAAAGTAAAATATCCCCAAAATACATATATGGATGACAGGTTCCCAACACCAATTTTCTTCTGTAAATGCACTCATGCTATGCTGCTTGCAAAGGTAGAATAGCCTCACTACAATAAAAACATCCTGTGCAATAACAAGATATTACTTTATTCATGGCCAAGATTTATGCCCACAAAAATTATATTGATTCACTTTCTAGCTAGGCTACCTCAGCTGCAGTCATAATTTTAATGGTATGGTAGACTCGTATTGCATGTTGCTGCTTGGGTAAATGGGTCTAGAAGTCCCTGCTGCACTAAGGTATTGCTTAACATAGTGGTCAAAGACAGGCTTAAAGGTAATGGAAATAAACTTTGGAGCAAATGAGATTGCATTGGTCTCTCTTTCATTACTAGTTTTCTTTATCTCGCTGACAAAGTTCTGAGTTTGTTCAACTGTGCAAAATGGGAATTTCTGAGGCATGGAAGTACCAAGTTCTAGAAAAGTTCAGATGAAATAGAAGAATATAATTTTATTTGGGGGATGAACTGTTGTCCATGCTTTTATCCACTCTCTCTGTAAGTCTGTCAGACTGAGAAAAATAGTTTCTCATACAGGAAATAGAATGATGTATAATAGACGTTTCATGTGAATTCCTTGTTTGTTCACTGTAACTCTTACTTGGACTTATGAGTACTTGAAAGGTTGTGTCTACTTACTCAGCAATGTTGTCATTCCAGTATATGGAAATGGAGGCATAATAATGTTGACATACAATTATTCAGAAATCTTTAAAAAGATACTAGAACTAAGACTCTATTGGAGCTTGTACTTCCTTGTTCCCATAAAGAGGACCTATGCCCTAAGAGAACTGCCCATGCATCCAAGGAGAAAGGAAATACCTTGATGAAGAGAAAAAGCATGCTCTGAGACTAGACTGTGCCTCAGACATTTATTGAATGGCATTATATTCACAACAAATAGTACAAATAGGTTAATTTGGTTTTTATTCCTGTAAATCATCTAGCTGTATGCGAAGTAGGCAACCTGAGTTGAAGGAGACAAAAAATAGCGTTAATTAGATTTTTAATGGCTATCTCACCCCAGCTGAACTTCTCAACAGAGTTTGTTAAACTTCAAATGAGCAATACAAGTGCTTTAAGGTTTACAAACAATCAAAGTACTGGATATGGAACCAGTGAGATAAAATGATCATATCAATTGGTAATTCATAATAATTTACATTTCTATTTATGCCCAATATTTGTAACCATATAATTAACTCAGAGTTTTAGGGATTCAAATAATTGGGAACTGACATGGGAAAGTGAGTCTAGGAAATGGGTTCAAACAATTCTTAATTAGTTTTTGTGGGTAATTATTAATGATGAGATTTCAACAGATAGAGTAGCAAATTTTTTTTTGAAGGATGAATTGATTAGTGTATCTTTATAATTTGCCTCTGAACCCTTTTTACTTTCTACATGATGCAAAAGGCAATTTAACGCTTTTTGAATAACTGATTTTAAAATTAGGCAGCTAACTTCATCCTGATATCTCTTCTAAGAAGATGAAGTTTTCTACTAAGAATCATGCTCTTCTTAAGGGGCCTGGTGACAGGTTTGGACTTCCTTTCCTTCCTTTCTTTTCTCCTCTCTTGCTCTGTCTTGCTACGTGCAGACCCCATATGCACATTAACCACTTACATTGATTCTCACTGAACCTTTTTAGATTTAATTGTGTTGATGAAAAAAAGGAACTTAACTGAATAGGTTTGTTTGAGGTGTCAGGGCAGAGAATAAAAGATTGCTGTTAATTCTGAGATAAGTCAAGGGAGGGGTAGGTGGTTTCTCTTCCTGGCAGAAATAACTTCCATATGCAATGAAATTAAAGAAATCTGAAATTAATTAAGTAATCTTAATTTCTGGGGTGATTTTTTTTGTTTGTTTGTGGGTGGTTTGTTTGGTTGTTTGGTTGGTTTTTTTTTTTAATAGAAGTTTTGCATACATGAATAAGCCTGCCCTTTTTTTTGTTTGTTTTATTGGATTGCTGTATGGCATAGGGATGATCTGGGTTTTTTCTCTACCTTGACTATTTGTGCCTTCTGGGGACCTGTCCATTATCTTGTTTTTCACTGAAAATGAGAAACATATCTCATAATATCGCTAATCTCTGAAAGGAAATTTATGCTTTTTGCTCCCTGGTGCTGACCAAAGAACAAGTCTGAAGCATCTACTTTTCCTTGGACTTTGCTGCAGAGTGCTTTGCTAGGAAGGTATTGCAGGAGCAAAGGTCTTTTTCACTCATTGCATAGAGATGCTTGCCAGCTCTGCTAAAGCACCTCTGAAAACTGTTGGAGTGAGGCTCTTGCAGATTTGTATTGCCATGCTTGGTAAACGTTAAGAATGTGAGAGAGGTTTTTCTCATGATGTAGATGTATAAGCTTTGGCAGTTTTCAGGGGTGTCTATTGTGTAAACTAGGACTACAGCCTTTCAGCCTTACCAGCACTAACGGGATGTCTCCCCCTTACTGTTTATTTCCGTCCCACAATACTGATCTCTGCAGGCATCCACTTGGTCCAGTTTGGCTGCTGTTGGCCAGAGGTATTTCAGTTGCATACACGCACACACACTTTGAAACATCAGGATGGAAGAAAGCTTATTTCCTCGGGCAAGAACTAAAAAGCAATGAGCAGAACCAAAGTCAAAAAATCTTATATTAAAAGAAGACACGCATTTTTAACCAGCTGTAGGTGGGATACAGGAAAAGACTGGCTATTCCCTGCTTAGCATTTCAGGACTGTGCTTTATAGGAACAAGACAATAGTCCACACTCCCCTCACTTTAATTCTACTTATTTCTTTATTTATTATCATCAGAAGTGCTCCTAAGTATAATGAATAGATTACTTAATTTTCATATTGTCATTATATTATAGATGGAATGAAGAATCAATGACAATGTGCTGTGGCATAGAAGCCGTTTGTAAGCAGTTAACTAAACTTTAGTTTTCTAAAAGGTTGAAATTTCTGTTTTGAACATGAAAATACAAAGTCAGTGACTCAAAATTTTTGAGGTACCATTAAAAGCATCAAAGGCGTACAACTTGCCTGTTTTCCACTGCTCAGTTGAAGAATGCATTGCACAAAATGAATTAGGGACAAAGGCATTGTTCTCTGATTATGGAGGATTCTGGAAAGATGCTGTGGTTGGGGAGGATCGTATTAATGGATTTTTTCTAATGCTGGAGTCTGTGTGCCTCTTTTTTGCATGTAGAGTAGTAAAACTGAGTTGGAGAATTTTGTGTATTATTATTTCCACAGAAAAGATAGAAACAATAATTAAGCTGTGAAATTCAATGATGGAAATTTATTAATGATAGGTTTCAGTGCAAAAATCAAAGATCATCCCTCAATTTAAATTTATAATGTTTAATCAAAACTGTTAACTATGAATGTGACTGTTATATTGTCCATGAGCTCCATTTACTGTTGTGAAAGATAGCTGGAACTGTTTCCTTCTAATGAAAGGAGGGGAAAAAAAAAAAATTCCACAAATGGCTAGAAAGATATTCTCACTTTCAGTAAGATGTTCATGCTACAGTGACTGGACTTTTTTAGTTGAACATTTTAAATGCCTTAATAAAATGCTTTCATTAACAACATTGCATTCACTTGCTACATGTTTCATCTTTATTTTGGCTTTTTAACCAAGTAGATTTAATTTCTTTCAAATTCAGCTGTCAAGAAATTTAATTGAGTGGTAGAAGCTTTGTACTCAAGTATTTCATAAACCAGATACTGCATTTAAAATGGGTGTTAACAGTATAATTAGTTGTGTTGATAAGGGGTACAGGATTCTCTAAAAAATGCAATGAGAGTATCACAGGAGTAAACAGAACATTTTTACTCTCCTCACTTGTCAGTTTAACAGCTTCATGACTATTGACTAATTTAATCTACAGCATTTCCTTCACCCCTGAAAAAAAACAAAGTAAAACAAATAATCAGAAGATTAATTTAGTTGGTGATCTGTTTGACAGCTGACATGCTGAAAAAGTCAGGCACTTTGTGTACCTGAAGTGCATTTTTCTATATGTCAAATACTTGCTGTCATGTGATGCTTACTTATCTGTGAGTAAAATATTTGTTAGAGCAGATGTATTTCAAAAGATGCATCTTTAATCTACTGTGCACATTGGACAGGATTTGTCAGAGCTGAAGCCATTCCAGTCATAAAGCCCCGTGGTCCTTCTTATCTGTATTTGCTAACCATTTTTTAAGCAGGCTGCTAAAACATAGCTCTGGGGAGATGGATTGAGTATGTTTTTAAAAACATAAAAAATAAACAAGGGTACAGAATACATATACTATACATACACCCACCCACCCACCCCCATTTCCTACCTTTTCTCATTGCTATCAGAAGCTAAGACTTGGTGCATCATTCCACTTCATAATTACTGGCAATTTCTCAAAGAAATCAACACTTGGAAGCATCTATTTTCTACCTCCTCCCCATTTACAAACAGATTGAATTTTTAAAAGTAATATAGAAGTAATTATTTACATTTTTTTGCAAGAAAGCAGTTTAAAATTGCTTTGGGTAAAATTATTTTTTTACAACAATGGAATAACTATTACAGAAACATTGCCTACAGGAAAGACCAGCAAGAGAGGAGGTAAAACACTCCTTTGAGATGTGCCATGATTGGAAAAGCAGTACATAGAAATACTCAAGAAATTTACACTATGAATAATTTACTGAGAATCAGATGTGGCATACAGTATCTCAAAAATCCATAAAAAACAACAACCTTCTTCAGCACACCTTGTGAGTTGATGTTTTTTTCTCATAAATAGATTGCTCTAGAGAAAATAGCTTTCAGATATTAAAGTTCACATAGATATAACTGGAGGGAATATAAATCTACCTGTGTTTCTCTTAGACCCTTATCCCCAAATCATCTTTCTATTAAAATGAGAAAACTAACCTAACTGCCCAAACCAGAAGACTGTATTTGGCAGTAATTTAACAGTGAGTAATGTTACACAGAACATTTAATTGTTTAGAGATAGACTATAAGGATATTTTGGGAGAGATGGAGAAAAACTGTCTGACTTTGAAATATACCATCTATAAAGAAAGAGAAGACTCATCTGAAAAGGCATAATGAAAAAAGTGGGTGTTGCAATAAAGTTTATTCAGGTGGAAATGGTAGTTCAAAATCAAAGGCAATGACTCCTTAGATTACTAAGGACAAAAATAGAGGTGTTTTGTTTGTTGGTATTTTTTTTCTTAGTCACTGGAGAAATGGAGCACTATTCTACTAAACAGTGAAGATCTGACCCAAAGAGGACTTAATGCAAAAACAATTGTACAAAACTATTCTTTTAAAGAGCAAAGCAGCTACATCTGCAGTACTGCTCTGAGCCTTCTTTCAAATTGTCCCTTTATCATGTGACTCACAGTCTGCTAATGTAGACAGGGGAAGCTAGTACCTAGTCCCTGTCATTCTGTGGCCTCATACCTCTTACTGGGACCACCTTATGGATGCTCTGACAGGTATTTCCATGGCTTGGATCTGCTGCAGACACTGCAGGTGGTTGTTGGAAGACATCTATCTGGGAAAAATATCAGTCAGTTGAGGGACTTAGTTCTGCCCAGAAATCAAATGTGAAAGCAGGGGCGGAACTATAAGGCAGCACAGCTGTCACTGTGAACAGAGTAGCACCAAAGGAATGCAAAGGAATTGCAAATCCAACATTTTTTGTAGCTGCTCACAGCCTCACCCAGCCTCACCCTGTGTGCCCATAGCTACCTCTAAAATGCCTCAGACTGTGCTAGGGAAGGGTGCTGTATCAGCTGCCACGATTCGGTATTCACATGCTCTCAATATGAAGAAAATGCTTTGCAGGAAGGCTCCTGTGTTCTGCAAGGGACTACAATTAGCTCTTTGGCATTCAGAGTACAGAGGGTGAGCTTTTTGCATATTTGCTGCCCTACCATACTGCACAGTACAACTGATAATGTGGAATTTTTTTGCATGGATGAAAAAAAATCTTTTCTTAGACATGATAATAACTTCTGAATATGACAGAAAAAGTAAAGAAAGGAAAACTCCTTTCTGATTTAATTTCCTTTCCCAGTTCCATATTTATGCATGAAAAGCACACTGCTGATTTATCATTAAGTTGGAGACTCAAATTAACAAGATACTTGCTGCTTCAGACTGATAGCTGTGATGCAGAAGAAACCAATGTTGTGTTGTAGCCGGTTTCATACATGCCATCAGAGCACAGTAGATTTTGCTGCAGGGTGTTGGGATGAGATTTTTCATTATGAGTTGCCTGGCTGGTAATTGAGACTCTGTGTGGAATCGTGTTCTTGTGACTGAGTGATTGTGTGCATGGGCTATCCTTCAATGAGGCTTCTGGGCATGGTTTTATCAAAACTCTGGGAAGTCTTGAAAGGACCACTCAGGGATCCTTTTCCTTTTTTTTTTTTTCATTTTCAAGTTTACTCCTTCTATCATTCATAGATCTGCTGCCACATTAAATTTAGCATACTTCCAACTGTTAGGCTGCAGATTTTCCATATATTATACAAAATACAGGCTAGATATTTCAGATGTTATTTATTTAAAATATTTTACTATTTCTTTTTTATTAAGAATTTACCAGAGAAACCCCAAATAATTAGAAGTTGTATGAGCAAGACCTGGGTAATTCATAAACTCAGAGATACTTCCATTCACACGGTAAATACAGAACAAGCAGGTCCTTCAAGCACAGCATGCATCTAAAGACCCTCACTCTAGTGAAATAAGCTTGATTAAAAAAAAATCCTTGTTCAAATACATGTAGTCCAGACAGACATCTCTAAATTTGAAACTTCCCTAAAACTAGAGAGTCTCTCTCTTTCCTTCACAGCATATTAAGAAACAGAGTCCTAGCAGTTCTTCAAACAATATTCTCAGGGTGAAACATGCCGTAGTAATGGGAGATCAGATTTTTGCTGTTTGCCGTTCCTTTTTGTACCACTGAACGCTGGAACCAGAAAGCAAGATGTCAGCAACAAAGAAAGGAGATAGTATGATTGTTATTTTAAAGATTCATCTATGTTAAGATTTTCATTTGATACTGATTCTTATTTGATGCTGTATAGATTTATATCCCACTGTTTCCCTTGCATTGATGTCTTAAGTCCCCTGTCCAGTCTGCAGAGATTGGCTATCTGACCTGTATTTTAAGTGTAATACAAGCAAAAAGACATTATTTTTATTTCTGATGATTTTGTTGAACAGATTATTCTGTTTCACTTCTCCAGGGTGTGTATGCCTTCAGAGCCTCCTATGATGCTGGCAAAAGGCAGACTTGATTTTCATCAACTGTGAGAAAGCACTTATGCAGATGGTTAACGATTCCCTGCTTCAGGAGTACCGTTCACTGGTGGATGCACTCCACTAACTAACTTTAGATTTTGCTGTCGGCATGATCTCTATCAATTTAGCATTTGTATTCAGTATGAAACCTTCACAGTTTATTAAGTCTTAAAGGAAAAGGTAGCTTGGTCCCAGACTTAGTGGAAGTCTTTAGTTGGATTATACATTCAGAGAAATTAGAAGAACTTAGTTGCTCAGAGTAAAACTGAGGTTTTCTTTCTTCTTGTAACTTGGCTATTACTCTATATTGTAGCTCTTCATTTTTTTACCAGACTATAATTATTTCCTTTTAACTCTCTCAATTCTATTCTATTCTCTCCCCTCTTTAATTCCATTTGCTATTTGAAGCTATCATAAATGTATGCAGAACATCTATTGAGATCTTAACTATTTGTCAAAATTCCGAGCTACTTCTTATACTACATCCACTGCACTTCTGCTGAATTTTAATAATGTAGAGGAAGAGAAGATTTTTCAGTAGGAAAATACAAAAACCTAATAATTATGATAAAGAACTACTTCATCAAACAATACTAATTTTGTCTATTAGATCTGAACTACTCAACTGGTGGCTCCCCATCAGCACATTTCCTCCCTCTCCTTTTTTCTCAGTTTTGGTAATTTTTCAGTGATCATTTTATTCCAAAATTACGTAACTTTTCCTTGTAAAATACATTAAAATAAAAGTTGCACACTTTCTGCAAAGGAAACTTTATGGTTAAAACATTTTGACTGTGAGAGTTTCCCTCTGTAGTGTTGTTAAAACTTTGAATATGCCTGCGTCATTTTTCTGTTCTACTATTCTCATTTGAAAAGTTTAATACTCACCATTGTTCAGAAATTGTGAAGGTGATTCTAACAATTAAAAACAGAAAAATACATTTGTTGTATTTTTAAGGAACATGTTAAATTTCAACAAAGATATCAAGACAACACGCTCTTTCTTAGCTCCAGGGTGGAAATGACAGTTCACATTGTCAGACAAAAAAGAATGTGAGTACAATGTGAGAACAAAACTTGATGGTCTTGGTATTCACCTAAATTGTACAAACCACAGTTTTTAACCCTACAGCAAAAGCTTTAGGCAGCAGGACTTTATCATGGATTTTCTACATCCTCTGAGCTTGGGCTGGGCTCATGGTTCTTTTGTCAATAAGCCTTTCTTTCCTGCTGAAAAGACTCTGAGAAAATTTAAGAAAAAAGAATGACAGAAAGCACTGTGGATTGGGAAAACAATTTGCTATCAGGTTTGATCTCAGACTTTGCACATGTAAGATTTATCTTCATAGTGTATTTTTAAGGTGATTATTGACATTGTCCAGAGACGTGGAGAAAGGGTATTTTATTATCTTTTTACTTAGGAACTTTAAAATTGTGAAAGAGATAATATATTATGCATTTCCTTAGGGGAGAATCAAATATGGCATTGGGAAAACACTTTCATAAGAGAAATGAATGGACTTTGTATTTTAGTCCATGATCTTAGAGGGTAAGGGAGAAAAAAATCATTGCATATGTCAGAAATTAAACATGAAGAACATTATTTTGAGGATGTAGTGTTAAAGGCAAGTGGTATGTTGAGAAAATGAAGACTGGTGTGGTAGTCCTGAAGCTTGGTGAGGATGTGGTCATTAGACAGTAATGGCAACAATTTCAGGGCAAATTACAGGCTAAAGTCATGCTGAAGAGCTATGTGAGGAAGGGCCATTTTGAGTCAGCAGAAACAAGTATGTTTACTGACTCTTGGCATGCAAATTGTGTTTCACTTTCTTTTTATCTCTTAGAGGAAATAAGGCTGTTTTTTACTGACTTGAATTATGAATATTTTGTCATAACAAGTTACTTCATGCCTACCTCTTAGATTTTGTTCCATTTCAGATTTTTCTTTCTCTCTTTCTGAACCCTGAATAAAAGAGACAGTACAATTGCAAATGTTAGGTTCCAAAAAGTAGAGGTTAAGTTTTTAATATTTAAGTCACATTCTAATGGGTTTGAACGTTTCTGTCATGTTCAATATGAGCTGGATCCAGTGACAGAAAGGTTCTTCATAATCTCATTTTATTTTATTGAGATCAAATACTTACATTTTTATACTAAAGTGACAGTTGGAGTGAGCTAAAAGAGCAGGAAAAATAACAAGGCCTTGTACTGTGAATTAAGTGAAAAGAATATACATATTGCTACACAGTCATAGACAGCAATCTAGAAATATTGCAGAATTGTTTTCCTCATGGTATTTCTAGGATTCCCCCCCCACCAAAGCATCCACTGTACACAGTGCTTTGTGAGCAGAGTTCAAATTCTTCTAACGTTTATGCAGAATTCAAAAGCAGCCAGAGGGCCTGGGGATCCCCTTATTTGAGATACCTTATTCCTGAAAATTAAAAATGTCTGTTTGCCCTAGGGCTTTTGAGAGCTCTTTAAAAAAAAGGCAAAAAAATGAGAGAGAAATTCCTTTCAAAGGAAGGCATTCAGGCTTAATGCTAAACAGATACTCAGCATGCCAGATTTAATGCAAACACTAGTTAGAGTGCCAAAATACAGGAACTACACAATATCAATGTCTCTGCATAATTAAAAAAAAAAAATCATTTTAGTCCTTGTGCTATACTCAATAGGGAGAGAAGGAGATGTGAGCATAAGCATCATTGTTTTCACAAGTGTGTGTAAGCACTGGACAAGGACTAAAGTATTGAGTAGTTACAGTAGAAGTTATTCAGGCTTCTGGGCTCATTTCTGGTCAGCACAGGGGAGAAGAGGGTGATCAGTGTGCCTGGAGACAGGTAGACTTAAGTATCAGTCTAAACTGTCAGCGAGGACTAAACTCATCTTTTAGCCTTACCATCTGTTGCTAAATGGGAACAAGCTGACATTTATGTATCAGTGCTTTCCTACTAATGCAGCTGCAAGCTTTACTGTGCCCCCTTTGCAGCTTATCTTTTTTTATCTTGTGCTTATACAAGCAATGCTCAGCACCTCTGATGTGTAGGATTAAGCCCTTAAAGCTGACAGATTATATTTGTAAAACATAACTTCTGCAAAGCAGGATATTTGATCTGTGGCAAGCTTATCCCATCATCTTTAGTTAATTCATATATATCCGCATAGGAACTTTCAGATGAATATGACCATAGGGGTTATCTTCAGAGATTCGACCAACTAATACCACCTCGCATGTTCCGTATTTCACAACACAGAAATGATTCAATCAGTTAGTGGTGAGTGACAGTAGGAGTGAGAATTACAGAGTGCACGTTCTACATTTCGTCCTTAGTGGAAGAAAGCAAAAAGTAGCAAAGGACGCAGGGGAAACTCTTGGCATATTTGCTATGCAATAATGTCAAAGTTGGAATATCACTTCTGATCTCTCTCCATTATTCTTTGTATTATTAATACTTAACAATGAGTAACATACCTAAGCCTTCTGAAATGGAAGTCCACAGATAAATTCATTACAATAACTGTCTTTAGGTTTTATTTAGAAAATCTAATGTGATCTTTTTTGGGGGGATGGAGGGGGAGGCTCCAGTCAGGTACACTGTGTAGGCTGTGTTTTATCCATTGCAGGTAATTTCTAATTAATGTGTTACCTTGATTAAAAAAAAAAAAAAAAAAAAAAAAAAAAAGAAACAAACCCCCTTTGGGCCTGAAAACTGTAAAGCTTTACTTACAATGTTAATGCAACTGCCCCTAGGTTCTGTCCAAACCCTGATGAAGCGCTCTCATGGACTCAGGTCAGAGCATGTAAGATGGTTATCACCTAACAGTTTATCTGTGCATTAAAGTGAGACATAGCATTGAATTTTATTTTTTTTTTAACAGAAAATCTGAAACAGGGCAAGATACTAAGTAATTATGACCTAATTTTGCAAATTCTACACTTGTCAAGGTCCTACTGTTCTGCAGTCCTGGAGATAAGTAGATATTAAAGAGGTAGCACTTCATATTAAAGAAGTGCATTATTTAGTAACAGTTGACAGTTAGGAAAGAATTTACTGCTAATGGGACAACTAAAAACACTATAATAGCATTATCACTGAATGATCTTAAAGTTAATTCACAAACAATTAAAGTTACCAGGGAGGGGGAGGAGGAAAAAAATTATTAGATGCAAAGAAGATTGAAGTGCTTCAGGGCAAAGAGAATTTGATTTTTATTTTTCTTTTTTTTTGAAACTGATGGCATTATACCCCTGATAAATATCTTAATGGAAGAAGAAAAGATAGAATTAAAATTCTATCTCACAGACAGTGCAGTTTCTGTTAGTATTTCAGAATGATTGATTTTACATTCCAATGCTTTCTTCATAAAAGTTAGCATCCAAATAAAATCCTCCCCAGATGGAATTACCAGCGTATCCCTCAACAGAGTAAACTGTATATTTTTGGCCTATGGTCACCCCTAGGTGTTGTTTTTCTTCTTTTTAAAAAGTTGCCCATTGAAGAACTACTCTAGTAGTGAAATTAAAAGCCCAACAGTAATAGTTATAATATCTGAATACAAATGGTTCCAAAAACATAGTTTATGAAGGACTAAAGTGCACATAACCCTGTACGCTTTGTTTAAAATAAATGTGGGTTTTTTTCCCCCTGAAACAGGTAATCCAGTGTAGCTTTTCTGTTTATAGTTGATAAAACTGATCAGACAGTAATTATTTTCCTAACTGCAGACAGTATTAAGTTCAAATTTGATATCTGTGGCATTTCATTAATGAGAAGTTTAAATTTAGTATAATATAGAATTATGCCTATAGTAGGACAATTGTCACTACATTAACCATGCTTGCCTCACCACAGGGTCTGTATACAGGAAGACGACATTGTGTTCTTTTAGCCTAAAAAATCATCATTATCTAAACCACTGCTGTTATTAAGCCACTAACCTTGAATATCTGTAGATGAGTGATTAGTTATCCAGTTCTAAGGTCAAGACTAGCATGATTAAAAGTAACTGTTATTTTTTGTGTTCCCTAGTCCCTAGATTTCTAGAAATAGCCTAAGCAAACCGGATGGCATTCAGCAAGTAAGTTTCAGCTGAAAACTTACTGGCCAGTAAATTCTATGGGAAAATCTAACGCCTCTTAATTAGACAGTGTCCCTACAAACATGGTTGGAGCTGGGGGAATTTTCAAGTGGCTGGAGAATTCAGTCAGAAAATTGTCTTGGAGGGCTTCAAATCCACATCCTAACTTCCACTCCACTGTCAAGACTGAGTAAGATCAGAGTACTGACTGAGGTCCAGATCTTGCAAAAATGCTAAGAGTGTGTTTAGTTTTTAGAGTCCTAAAGTTTTCACTTTTTATACATATGCTTGTACCTGTTTGCCATATACAAAATGTATATAGCAAGTAATTTTTCTCTTTTCTGGGACAACCTCTTACTTCCATCTTCGTCTTTCAATTTGTCTATGCTCACTCTCTCCAAGTACTCACCACCGGGTCTGCCCCTAGTTTACTTTGAATACTCCCCTGGAATCTGACAGGGTTAAATTCAGTTTTTGAAAAGGGAGAAATTAAATCTGTGGTATAATATTAGCAATCACAGATACACAAAATCTCTGTTGTGAAATATAGAAGTCTTTAAAGGTGTATGGATAAGCTTCTTCAATGTAAACTATATCAGAAAAAAAAAAAATCTCTATCAAAACTGTCATTATGATGTTGAAATTATGCATGCTTCTTGCAAGGGAATATTTTCTTTTGTATGTATAACATGATGTCTCATCTTTAGTCTCCCCCTTATGAATAAAAAATGCCTAGAAAGACTATTTTAAAGACGAATTAAGTTCCACATTCATGGTAGGGGTAATTACTTGCTGATTTATATTTGACATGCTTCCTGAAGCTAATACTCAGCAGGTGTCTTGTTTGCATTTGAGAAAATGACACAGTGTAAGGACATGTGTAAATCCTGTGTCAACAACAATTATTCATAACTAGGTCAGGCTATTAAAGATGTCTATGGAGACTTTCATGTAGCTTTTAATTTTAAAATAAATTATCTTAAAAAATCCTAATTGTCTGATTCACAAGCATACAAAATTCACAAAATTATTAATTTATGAAAACAGCTAATTTCCCTATTTAAAATCTTGACATTTAGTATATGTAATTAAAACCTCCTGAACTATTCTGATTAATTCATTAACACACATTAGAAGAGAATTGCAAATACTTCTAATTAATTTGGATATCATATTTATTAGAAAACACTGTAAATACTGCAGCGTGTCTATCTTCTTGTGTATGGGCAACTATTTCCTCTTTTTAGAATTAATTCTCTTCCTATTCCTTTTCCTTCACTAACAGGGGTACAGATAGTGGCTAAGAGTTAATTTACAGACGATTCTTGCTTCTTATAATGAATTTTAGAGAAGTTCCTAGCTCTAGTTTGAGCTGCACTCAAAGATAGGTCCACTAACATTTTTTTTTTTTCCCCCCTTTTTTTTTCTTTTTGGTAATCATTACAGACATTACTTTTGTCCATTTGTCACGAGTGTAGTTTTCACAGTGGAAATAAGCTAACCATCATTTTTTGATATCTTTTAAGGTCTTACCTCCCTCTCTCTTGTTGCACAGGTGAAGCCACAATTTTAAGATTTTTTACTAACACAGCCAGTTCCCTTTATATCATCAGAGGTTTGCTTAAGCATCAGGATATTCAGTATTTGTGCATGCAGAATGGCTTCTCATAAACAATTAACTGCTGTTTCAGGACTGCAGTGTACACAGGAAACCTGGTAATTAAAACCCTTGTATGCTTGTTTTACCAAAACATCTCATATGTATTGGTTCCTGTTTAGCATCTCTGCCCAACACTTCCTCCCCCTGTCTTTTCACTGTCTGGGTGGCAGAGATGAGCTCTTCTCAGCCTTCTCCCTCAACATTTGCCAGCTAAGCACAGATCTTTTGTACAAATACAGATTTCCACTCTGTTAAGACTGCTCTCTTTTCACTTCTCTGATAGACATTTCTTCTCTTGAAGCCTCTGTTTACGAGTTTCTCTCCGTATTTAGCTTAAAACTTTCTCTCTATATCTAGCTAGCATATTATCTGTAGCCCAGTATGTCATTGTAAGGATCTAATATACTGCTCTGTAAGTGCCTGTGCTGTATTAATAAACATGTCATCATGAGCGTTAATATAGACTCTTTTTAGTTTTTATATTGTTTCTAGTGCGTAGGTTTTCTATTAACTACTCTAGTTGTATTTTATCTTCCTTCTTCATTTATACTTGCAAGAAAAAAAGGCATACTAAAAATGAAAACTATGAAAAGAAGAAAACAGAAATAGACCTTGGGACTTTTTATAATTTAAACTCTGTTAAGATACTTAAAAACATTATCAGGAGATTAATTTTGAAATAGCATGCTCCTTTCACTATTTTAGCTAAAGAGGATACAAAAATTGTCTACAAAAGAAAATAAAGTGACTAAGGAAACTCATTGAATATTATGTCATGTTCATATCCCATGTTACTTAGTTCTGGAGATGGAAGGACACAGATGCCTCAAGCAGTTGTGTTTGCATTTATTAAAAAAACCCAACACCACTAAACAGCAGATGGCTAAGACCCTCTGTTTTTAAAATACAGTGAGTAAAAAGTGATGTGTTGAAAGTGTTTCTGGCTTCTTCTGACAGCTGCATTATGATTTGGAGTCTGATCCTGTATTATGATTTCAAGCAAAACTATGGGGATGTCAATGGGAGTCTTATTTCTCTAAGAACTGCCATATCTGACTCTTGGCTATATGGCGAAATTATGTGGTGTTCTGGATCCATCAGTATTAATACTTAAGATTTGTAAATTTCAGAGCAGCTCTAGGCCTGTATTTGCTAGAAAAAGTTTTTCAGAAAATAAGTCTTTTTGACCTTGTGCTCATAAGAAAACAATAGATTTTACAGTGTTCAATTAAACAAATTCCAGAATGGGAAAATGAAGGGGAGAATGCATAAACAAATAAAATAAATGCTCATGTTCATTGCACAATACTTGAGCGTCTCAGTCACGGCAGTTTCAGAGGAAAATGGGAGATGTCTGCATTAACATTCTCCATCTTTCTGCATTTTTCTTGCCTTCTGTTACTCATTTCAGCATTGCTAAACAAATATTAGGTTTCTTGACTTCCATCTTTATCTCACCTATAGCCTAGCTCTGAAATGTATGCTGACATTAGTGATGGTTCAAATTTATTATTATCATGATAAAAATGTTGGGCTGTCTCCAGTTTAACACTATAAAGTGTTCAGTTTGGGAAAACTCTCATTAGGAAAACAAAACAAACCATCCAAAAGGGAAAAAATGCACCTGAGTCTGCTTATATATACTGAATATTGTGGTTATTTGTTATTTTGCTTTATTTACTTTACAGTTTATAAAATAGTTGTAATATAATCTCAGGCTATAATCATTGTATAACTCAGTGAAAAAGAATATACTCCTCCCATTACAGCTTTCTCCCTCTCTTTGTGAATGGCTAGGTAAGTGATCAGAGCATCTTTGATCTATAGTGATCATCTCAAGAACAAACTTGAATTCCATTTAAAGAAAAAAGATTGAAGCTTGTGGGATTCTATTCCTTGGTTCAGGAACTACTTTTTTTCCTAAGTTCTTTGGTGTGATTTTTGGCCTGACTTTCTGTGTAAATCTACTCACTTTGGGCTCCTTACACAGGTAATTTACTTATATATGTCTGAGTTCTTGATTGGGCACAATTAAACTTTTCCAACTAATTTCAAAAACAAGGATTATAGAATGGTTTGGCTTGGAAGGGACTTTTAAATGTCATCTAGTCCAACATTTAAACGTCATCTAGTCCAACCCCACTGCAGTGAGCAGTGACATTTTGAACTAGATCAGGTTGCTCAGAGCCCCATTCAACCTGACCTGGAATGTTTCCAGGGATGGGGCATTTACTACCTCTCTACACAACCTGTTCCAGTTGAGGTTTCAACCTGTTTCAGTGAGGCTTCACCACTCTCATTGTAAAAAATTACTTCTTTCTATTTAGTTGAAATCTTTCTGCTTTTATTTTAAAGTCATTAGACCTTGTCCGGTCACCACAGGCCCTGCTAAAAAGATTGTCCCCATCTTTCTTAGAGGCCCCTTTTAGGCAAATGGTTGTTTATATATTTGGGTGAAAACCAGTTTGTCTATTTTCCATGAAGCTAATTCATGGAAGCGCATCTTTTAATATCCGGAGTGAATTATTGAGTAAACTAAAGACCAAGGAGAGAATGATGTTCATCTCCTGGGACAGTTGGAGGGACTGGTATCTTATGTAGATTTTTGTTTCTATTAGTGAGTATTCCATCTTAAACAATAAAAAGCCCTTGAAATATAACAAAGGTACTCAGGCAAACATTTATTTTTCATCTTCAATTCCATACGCCTACTACCAGTGTACTCAGATGAACGCAGAGGTGCGCACAAACACACACAGAAATCAATTTATACATTGTTCTTGTAAAATGAGTTAAAAAACTTAGCAGCTATGGTGCTTATTCAGCTGCTTTAGAAGAGCTAGAAACCATGCCAACTTGTAGTTTTGACATAGATATTAATTTACTTTCCAGCTATTTTCCATTTACCTTTCCATCCAAGAGATGTACTGTGATTTGCAAATAACAATGCTTCTGTCTTCCGAGTGTGATGTCTGTAACAGCATATGTATGTAACTATGATTAAAATGGTATTCTGCTTTAGTTCTTATATTCTTCTATTACTTTTTCAAAGCCACAGTTTAAAAGTTTTGTAAAAGTAACTACTCTTTGCCTCTTTTTGCACTTGTCTGAGAATATTTCTTTACATTCATTGCTGTTGAATAATAAGCTGTATGCATCCACTGAAAGCTAAAAGCCTTTAGAAACAAAAATTTATATTACACTCTTGTATGTAAGGACGTTACAGAAGGTCATTATGTAAGGGCAATGCACTTTCTCATGGATCCTAACTCACAGTTGACTTAATTAAATAGATCACTTCTGGCGTATACACAGGTCATATAACAAAAATAAGTATTTTTATCGTAAATGACAACACATATTAAATAGTCCAAAAACTTGCTTTGTGTAATACAACAGTGTATTATACAGGAGTATTACATTCATCCATGTGGACACTAGTGGAGCAGAGCAGCCTATTTTGGTTTTTATATTTAGCCACTTTCTTTCCAGTGTCGAAGTATGTATGACCACAGAGGATGGAAAATATGAGAATATACTTTAAAATATTATGTACCACATGTAATTGAAGACTGTGACATGAGTGACATATAAAAAACATGTACAACGCACCAGTGGGAAAATAATATTGACCAAAATATATATATATAGTTTAGCCAAAGACACATGGGAAAAGTTACATATGTCCATAATGACTAACTTGAGGTTGATTACACATTTTCCTGGGAAAATCTATCATCAGTATTTGATTCTAGGATGCTGCTGCAAAATTTAATGTGAAAATGTCTCTTTCTTTGTCTGCAAGGTATTTATTACCCTAGTTCCTCTACTTCTGTTACTGTTGTGAATCACATATATATCTCCTAAATTGTCTATTTGTTGTGCATGCTCTTAAATTATCTCTGGGGGCATTAGACATGGAATGGACCTAAAGTTGCAGGCCACAGCATTGATTAATAGCAATGTGCATCCTGTGATCTTGCATAAATTATAGTTACCTGGGTCTATTGTAGTGAAACATTTTCCCCAAAGAAAATGACTTTTTATCTGAGTCGATTAATAATGTGCATGAACTACTAAAACAAAACTGGTCAGAAATCATTAACAGTAATAAAAAAAATATTGTGATTCAAAAAATTAAAATCAAGACAGAATAATACCCTTTTTAACACCTATTAGGCACAGCTAGAATAGGAGTTGAAACAAAAGCCTATGACTGGCCTACTAGTTATAGATCAACATGTTCCTATGTTGAAAAATAATAAACCCTGCAATAGTACTGACAGAAGTTTACCTTTTCTCAGAACTGAGTTATTTAAATAACTGAGTTCTGATGTGGACCAGGGGTTCCCTCCATCTTCTTATCCTATACTTTGATCCACTGCTTTCTTCCATCATCAATTAACTGAGACCATTTAGAAGTCTTTTTCCTGGTTTATCTTCACTTTACATTCCAGTGGCTTTCATAGAAAGAAACAAAAAGGAAGTATCGAGTGGAGGGAATGGAACTGAAAAATTGTTTCTTTCTAGACAAAGGATAATTATTCCATGTGTGTGTGTGTATATATCTATATATATAATCCCACTTCCACCTTTGTATGTATGTACCTATGTATGTCTTTGTGCATAGATATATATATACACATGTATATACACCTTACTGTCACTTCAGTTTAAGTGAACTTGAAAGCATGATGATTTTAAAGAGAGACTATTTTTGCGCTATAATAGAAATAGTTCTTAATTTCCATAGAAAGAAGAACTATCAATAGGACTTTTCCTTACTGAATTCAGTAGCTGGAGACTCTTGCTACTTTCAGTTCCTTTGATTTTACCTACTGGTCCCCATTTCATTATCTTTCCTCCTCAACTCTCATTATCTCCACTCTTCCACCTTAAGGAAGTCATATTTAGAATAACTAAAATAGAAGAGATACAAGACTTGGTAACTCTTTAAATATTCTTTCTTACTATTTCAGTATATTTTTATCCTGAATGTTTTTGCCAAGTTATTCTTATGATTGCCTGACAGTTTCTGCGATCTTACACATAACTTAGTAGTTTAAAGTCACTTAACTTCATTGTAATTTATACCATACGTGAGTGTGAATGACCAAATGAAAAGCTTATTCACAAAGCTAAGTGCATTTTTGATATTTGCCTGACTTCTCATCCTGTATATCAGACTGGCTCTTCCCAAGTGTGTCCATGATACTTCTATCAGAGCTCAGCACCTGCAGTTCTGCAATTTGGAAATCTTTGGCAATGATTGCATTCTTAAAATGAAAATATTTTTTGATAACCATGCAAACTGAATGATTGATAAAATTTGCTCTACATGCTGTATAGTCTAATATTCTTCTGAATGGGACTTCTAATATTCTAATGTTCTTCTGATCTTCCTTTAAGGGTTCAAAAGCCTTGCTTTCCATCTGTGTGTATGTGTGTTTTTGTGTTTTCACATCAGAGAGGTGAAAGACAGAGCGAAAGCATAAATGAATTACCCAGTGTCCAATTTGTCATGGTGACTATAAGTGGATAGTAGATAACCTGTGAAATGTGTTAAAATGTCCCCCATGTACTGTGGTAGTTCCTTTGAATCTGGAGTCTAGAGCTGTAATTTGTATCGCTATATTTAAGAAACCTTGCAACACTTTTCTTCTGTGAATGTCTCTGAACATTTTCTGAACCTTTTATTTATGTTTCAGGCCTCCGTAATTTCCTGTGGAGATCAGAAAGTTTTGTAATATACATTTGCAACATGAAAAATATTCCTATTTGGTTTAAACCCAGTGCCTAATAATTTATTTGGCTACACTTAATTTCTTCTGGTATGAAAAAATATGAATAATTATTCCCTTAAGCTCTTCATGTGGTTCTTGATTTTGTTTTTTGTCCATCATCATTATTGAAGATACAAAAGCACAATAGATTTCAAAGATTACCATTGCTTCTCTTTTGCTCATTGTTCCTTTTTAGTTTTTACTAGTATCTATCTCTTCTTCACCAAAAGAGCACATCATACTTGTCAGACACTTTGAAAGAACCGTTCAAGATCTCTGTCTTGCATTCAGCATCCTCCCTTCTTTCTGTCCTAAACAATGACCTTTCTGAATGTAATCAGTTCTGTAGTCTTAGCTTCTTCACTGCTAATTCCCCTTCAGTCCCTTTGTTCTGTCTTCCTGCAATACCTATAAACTCTTACTGGTATTAACAATCTCAGTTTCCTCAGAGCTCTGTAGCCTTTTTTGCATTCTCATCCTTCTCAGTCTGCTGCCCTTGGTTGATCATAGCCTCCTATTTTCATGAATTAATGTTGTCCTACTTCTTTAGTTTGTGCTTCTTTATCATTCTACTCGTTTGCTGTCTTAGCATCCTGTGAATTTCTGCATCTGCATTCAAACTCATTCCAGTCCTATCAACAGACACTGTCAAATTCTAAGACTCTTACCCTTCTGTATCACAACATCTTGGTAGGTCTTCTAGAAAAGGACTCCTACTTAAAGAATCTTATCTCCATGGATCCTATCCATAAAATTTCCCTGAATCATCTGCTTCATTTGGCCTTGTCCATTTTCTCTTCGAAACACTTCATAGGCCTATGCTTAGCCTACATCACAATCTCACTGTAAACTACTTAGTGTATGACCTCTGCACATTTCTGTGAAACTGTGATAAAACCCAATGCTATGCTACATGCACAGTACTATTAAAAATGTTTAATGCATGAATTGTCTTGATGATTTATCTTAAGTGCTGGTTCCTTATTTGCAAAAGTGCATGTTTTCCTTAGGCTAATAGCTTAAATGTTAATATTTACTCCTAGATTGCTTTTGTGGTGAGTCTAACAGATACTTACGGCTAGTCATGTAGAATAAATATCCCAGTAAAGCAGCATAATATTCATGTGTATAGCAAAAGCATGTTTGTCAGTGTGATGATGGATAAAACAATGTTTTTTCATCAGAACTTCAGATGCATAGAGAAATGTATGCATGAGGTCTTTTAATCATAAAAATATTATCCTAGAGTGCAAAATTTAGTACATCAGTACTAAAATTTAGTTCATCGGTAAACACAAACTTTTTTTTTCCCTTGAAATTTAAAATACTATTCAAAAAACTAAATAGCTTCCTTGGGTAACTTGGGATTTAAATTAAAGTTTTATCAAAGGGTTGGCAGAAAATATTTTAAAATATCTGTTCAGAGACCTCAGGAAATTACTTTTTTCTATGGTTCTGATTAAATATTTCATGGCAGTACATGTGTATTTATTTGTGTTTGCTATGTCAAGATAAGAAACTCAAACAAACAAGCCCTTCTTTTTGTAGTAAATATACTTATTTTGAATATGGTCCCCATCAAAACCAGAAGACCTGGCCTAGTCAGACTGCTGAGTCTGCAGGGTGAATGTTGTCTCATGCTGAAAATGAACATGCAGGAAAATTCCTCATTAAGCTTATTTGTTAATTTAAGAGCTGAAGAAATGCATCATATATCACAGGCAATTTGTTGTACTGAAAAGTGGGAGGAACCACATCTAACTTCAGAGCTTCACATTGGTAGAGAATCAGTGGTAGGTAACACAAGCTGCTGTCTTGTCTATTTTTAAAATTAACATTTTAGATTATAGATTTTCTGTAATTAAACACTGATAAACAGAACTATTTGCCACAGGCCTAGGCCTATTCTGACAGTCATTGTGTGACTCTTATTGGTGGCATCCCTTCTTTTCACATCCTTTTTCCACCCCTGCTTTACAAGCCCATGTTGTGTCCTTCCTCTCCACCCACTACAGCACTCCCACAAACTAGACTAAAAAAAAATAAATTGAGTAGCGTGTGTTGTTTTTTTAACCAAGGGTTTTTTACTTGGTTCATAAAACATTATATTAGTTTGGATTGAGAGCTATTTCCTCTTCGGAGGTAAAGTGAAAGTGTATGCATCTCCAACCCATCCTAGGAAGTCCTGTTTGATTCAGTCTTAATTATTTTTAAGCATCTCAAAGAAGCTCTCTCCTAGCTTTGTGTTCAAACAGCAAACTCACTGCTGTGAAGTGGCCACTTTTCCTGCTTTTCCAAGCAGCCAATTTTGTGTAAGTTGTAGCAAAACTTCCTGGCAAAGGATATGCTTGATAAGATTGTATACCAAGAAATAGAAAAAGAATCTTTACACTTTTTCTTTGACATCAGAAATATTAGCAAGTCTTATTATATTTTCTTTTAAAAGTCTGCTCCTTAATGCTTTTTAGTCTGGAGATTTTTTTTTTTCCCATATGCCTGAGGCATAACATAGCAAAAATATTTTCATCTTGAAAAAAACTGGAAATCAAACCTTCATTCATGTGGTGGATAAAGGCCATGGTAAAATCTGTTCAAATACCATGAAAAAATGAGCTCAAGTTATCAAGTTTTCTTCAATTTTCTAAAAGATATAAATCTTTTTCCTTATATTATTGCTTATTGTTGTCATTTTTGTTATGATTGTGAACCTAACACATATTAACCTTTACGCTGTAGAGCTGTATGCTTGAAGACACACTCTCAAATATTTTTAAATGCATTGTCTGATGCTAACGACATGCAAATAATTTTATGCCTTTTTATGAAGCTACATGAAATCACTTCTTTTTATAACTCTGCTTGAATGGGGACCAGCTCTAGCTATTTGTTAGGGTAGGTGGAATTGCTAATTAGTTTCTCTCTGTTAACTTCCTAAATCCTGAATAAAATACTAAAGGAAAGCAATTAATTACTCTTGTGAATTTAACAGGAAACAATTATTGCTACTTCACATTTACAAATTTGCAGTTTTTTGGCACGTGCAACTTCCTGGAAGTTTAAAGGCATTCTCTGCCTGCCTTTAAGTATATGAGCAAGGGGTTTCACCAAGTGTTTGAGATTTGGAAGAATTAAGAACTTAGGTCTGAGTTCTGATCTTGTGCCACTCGCTACAGACTTAAGTAGAGCTCTTCATGTTCACAGAGATTGACCCATGTGATGTGATGACTGATTCAGTCACAGAAATAGTATAGAAGTTGGTGGGAGAAATTTTGCCTTTGAAACTTGAATAAATGTTATTAGTTTTCAGCAAATGAATTTGCCCTTCATCCCGTGGAATTTGCATGCATTTCTACAGTATTATTCACATATCACTATTTTCCTTTTAATGTCAGGTTTTGGGACCTCCCAAAGTATTTCTGAAATTTAAAATTTTTTTTCTTCTTCTTCTTTTTTTTTTTTTTTTTTTTCCTCATGTGACAGTTAAATCTTTGAAGCTGGTAATTAAAGAAAAGAAATGTCATGAAATGGAAAATTAAACTTCAAAATAATGATAAAAAAGAAAACTATGCAAAATGCTATTAAGCAATATATTTTTTTTTAAAACAGACTATCTTTTTCTTGTGCTTCTTTATGCTGATGTTCATGGAAGCAAAGTAATGAATTAGTGGACACTAAAGGTGAACAAGCCTTTAAAAATCAAAGCTCAGCAGAAAAAAACAGATAATATACAGTTGTTTTACTGAAGTTAATAAACCCCACATTCTGAGACAAATACCCTCAAGCCATTTGTTTAAACAAGCATTAAGTTTAGCAGTACCACACCATAACATGATACTCCAAATTAAACTTTTGCATCTCAAGTGACCTTTACAGCAGTTTTACAGTTCATAAATTCTTTACAATAGTGCTCTGTGGAGTAGTTTTAATAAATCTTGATTGTGCTGTAAATGTTATAGCACATACTTGAAATGGCATATCCAGTCTTAACAAACACAAGTGTGGAATGATTCCCCTATTCCATATGGAGAATTTTGCTTCAGTATTCATGAAATACTGGAGAATATTCCAATACTGAGAGGGAAATTGCCACAAGTAACTCAGTCCTACTGGAGAAGAAAAATGTGACTAATAAACATATCTGTCAAAGCGGATGGAAAATATACCAGCTTATCGTACACCAATAGGAAATTTTTTTTTCAGTTTACAGAGCTTCTGAAGTACTCCAGGATAGCTGGACAAAGACATCATAATGCTTTCCATTTTCTATTTTGTTTTAAGACCTGATATTTTGGCAAGTGTCAGAACTGTAAACCGTGTGGTCTGTTTCATTCTCCCTAGTACACTGGGAGAAGTGTGCTAGTTATGTCTGCTTAATCTCATTTATCTGTTTAAATGAGTATTTATTTTCCTAAAAACCCCATAATCAATTAGATAAATACTATACTAAAAGCAGATCCTTCATCCTTTAGCACAGCTATTTATTTACTTATTGACTCCTTAACATCTTTCCACATACTGTAGTTATATCATTACCCTTAAGCCATTACTTTCAGATAATCATGAGATTCCCTGTCTTAACAACTTCCCTTTATTTAAAGATTTATTTATAGTTATGTTTTATAATTCTTGTTCATATTTTTTCTTGTTTACATTTGAGAGCCTGTAATTTTCACAATTTTCTTTTCTCAATTTTAGCCTTTTTATCCTCACTGTATGTTTTCTTCCTTTTTTCTCAGATATGAGAACATGAATAAATGCTGTCATTTTTCCCTCATATAGTCTGTTAAAGGTGTTTCTACTCACATAAATTCAAGCATTTGAAACAAGAAGTTTTCAAAATTTACTTTCTCTGTAGATGTTGCTATTGAAAATAAGCCAAGCTTGAAAAAAAAGCCCACATTTCCATGAATGTTAAATTATGGATTTTGAAGTCAGAACTCTAAGCCTTTATTCATTTTAAGGATCTTATTCATAAAAAATGCACAAGGTAATGATGAATTAGTTAAAAGACATCTACCGCCATGTATATTCTGTTCTTTTTCTAAAATGAGCAAAACCTACAAAGTCTGCAAACCTGTCTTTGCTGCTTGAGGGATACAGAATGTGACTTTGTGAATTACTGATCTATTAATTTGCTCATAAACAATGAGCAATATATATGGTGGTTTAGAATCATAGAATCATAGATTGGTAGGGGTTGGAAGGGACCTCTGGAGATCATTGAGTCCAACCACCCTGCCAATGCAGGAACACTTAGGACATAGAATCAAATGAAGAATGACATAAATGTGGTATATTGGATAGGCAGATACTGTCACACTGAAATCATAAGTGTTAAGGTCTGGTATAAATAATACAGAAAATCCGTAAGAGAAAAATTATTATAAGTTGTCCTGTAAGAAAATGTATAATGGAGTATTACTGAATCTGTGTTACAGACCCATTATTAGTATTAGACATATTGCCTTTTAGCAGTTGTTAAGTGTTGATCTGAAAAGACAACTTAATAATGATTCTAAATGTGATATATTCCTCCTGAGGATGGAATTATGCAGATCAAGGTGTCTGAGTGATTTAAAGAAAATAGGGGTTAATAGTCTTTGTAATTGACAGAACTTGTGATGCGTAGTTAAAGCAAACAGCCAACTCTTGCAACGTACGGTATCTATAAATTACACCATGCTATTAGGAATGGGAGTTGATTTAGTATATTGTTTTGATGATTTTGTCTATAATTACTGAATGTGATTTTTTTTTCCATCTTCTTTAACATTTTACAGTTAACTTTTAAACATAAACACATCTGAAAGGATTGTGAGCACAAACAGCAGAACATGATGTTTAGCAAAGATTATCTAATCAATACATACTTGTTTGTTTGAGACTCTCAGGGGGAATCTTTGATATTTTAAAGTTTCTCGTGCCACATTTTTGCCCTTAGGTTATGTTGAGTAGAATTTTTAAGTGTTTCATCCTTAGAATTAACTGTATTAAATGTGATACTGTAGTAAATGCCAATGCATTGGTCTTAAGCATCTGATTTATACTTTCTGAGATAAAGATTGTCTTGGCTTTGAAATTAGATGCAACTTTTAACTCTTGCAACCTTTACTTTGTTCATTACTTAGATGACAGTGGTTCAGAGAAACCTCAAGTGAGACTGGATTCTGAACATGCTAAGCACTATAGGAAAAAATAGTAGAAATTACTTCCATCCTGAAACAGGTGAGGCAGAAGTGGGCATGAAGAAGCAAATATTTTTGCATGAACAATAAGTATCACTTGAGCTTTCTGTTTAATCAAGGTAAAAACTACCAAGTAGAGATTAACTCTTACAACACTGCAGTGATCAAGCTTGTTGGCCAAAAGCATTCTAGACTCTGAGACATGTAGCCTTGTGCAAATTAGTGAGTCCCTTTTATATATTGTTAAAATATTTTTAAATTATGCAATCCTTTTCTTTCAACACTGAGTATTGTTGGTTATAAATTGGAGAATCTTATCAGCATATTGATGCTTGCTCTATTTCCCTGCTTCATCCAGTTCTTCTCTCATGAGCTTTTTCCCCTCCATTCTCTCTTTTCCTGTCTTCTTTTTGCTTTCTTTCTCTGCAGACTCCACGTTCTGTAATCACTCCATCACCGCCCTCTTTCAGTTAGTTGCTAGAAACTGTAAGGATTATGTGTAAGAACTGAAAGAACTTAGGAAATTATGAGGCAACTGTTGAGTGCTCATAAGAATTGTCTCCTTCACAGGAACTGAAGTGTTTATGTATTGCTACTCCTAAAACTAGAAAACCCACAAAGCCTCAATTCTCTGTAAGCTCATCAAGTTTAAAGTTGTTTAGACTTCCATAGAAGAAGTAAGACTAGACCACCCTTCTTGCTTAGCCAAAGCAACTTCTGTACATAAATCTGACAGACTTCAAAAGAGAAGTTATTAATCAGAGAATGTTAAATTATGGACTTGAAGAAAAACAGATTCTAAATTAGGAAATGTTTCTGCCAGCTTGCAATATATAATGCAAAGTCAAAACAATTCATAAGCCTGGTGTTACATTTTTTACTCTGTGCAATATCCTAGCTGATGATAAAAAGTACTATATATGCTAGCCAACGAGAAGCCTAGTAACATTTTGAGAATGCTACATTCTATTACAACCTACTCAGTGGAAGATAGGATAGAGAACAAGATATCTGGGACAAAACCACTGCAAAAATGACACTTTTATTTGCAGAAAAGAGCATTACTAGATTTTCTACTAAGAAAATGTCCAGATTTTATAACCCTTTTAAGACATACTCCTACTAAGAAATGGATTCAACTTGCAATAGAAACCTTAGCCTTCTAATACAAACTTTAATACTCGGTGGTAGTATCAAAAATCTGAATAATTTCAAGAGCCATCAATAACAAGCATAGGTCTCTGAAACACATTTCCTGACAGGAAAAAAAAAGGAAAATAGTTGATTTGTTTTGAAATATCTCTTTTTTTAGAAAACATGCATTGAGATTGTCTTTGAAAGTAGTGCCAGTTTCCTGTCATTTCTTTGACAGTAAAACATGCTCCAAAGGAGAGCTTGGCTATATTGGAAATCAGATGAAGAATCCTTGCTACTTATGGTTATGAACTATTTCTAAAATTGTGTCTGAATTAGGATCACCCATTAAAATGTGTATTTGGAGATGTTAATGTTGCCAGCATTGTTCTTTGTGAATACCTTTCACACAGAAAACCAAAACTCAAGTAATACTACAGTAGTTTTCTATGAGAAATCATGTTGACTGAATACCACCCACAGATTGGTTAAAATCCAGTTAAAGTCCTCTTCTCATTTGTAACCATCACTCATGGAACCTACATTCCAAAACACACGCAAAGATCTATAGCAAAACTAGATCACCTCGAATAATATGTATTAGCTTTAAATACAAGCTATCCTAAGCCTGAGTGACAGTCTGTTTTTACTGCCTAATAATACAGAGCTTGAAATGTGCAGAGTGGCAGATTTTACCTGGCTGATAATAGATAATTGCTCTACTTTGTATTGAAAAATGTTTTGGAACAGGTCACTGTATGAATTTACTTATTTTCCTGGTTACAGAAATTGGTTGAATCTCCCACCAGCAGAAAAATAGCTCAAGGAAGAGTCATCTAAGTGTTGACATAGAATTATGTCCAAACACTATGAAAATATCTTTCTGAAAAATAATGAGCATACCAGCAAAAAAAAGAAAGAAGGGTACAGTTCCAGTCCAGTTTTCTATGTTTTGCTTCTGCTTTCTAAAAAGGATTCAGCATCATGACCTTCTTTAAGACACTATTTGATTTTTTTTTTAATAATTTTGGCTCTCCAAATCTAGCAGAGCTCTTGCTAAGATATTCCCTTGGGTTATTTCAGTGGCCTTGAGATTTTTGCTGATTCAGAGTTCTACAGAGCACAAGATTTAGGCAAGAATACATCACTGCCTTGAATTGAAGAGGTCAACATCCAGCACTAACTTGTGCTGGTTTTGATTCCTTCTGTATTACTTGTTGCCTGTGTGTTTCAGTGACCATTTATCTATTCCAATCCAAAGGAACTGGAGACTAGAAGATATGCTAAACCCAAAGACATAAAAATTTGTCCAAAGAGGATGAGGAGTTAAGATAGATTATTACACTGAACAAATTTATTTAAAAAAAAAGAAGGAAAAAAAAAAAAAGCTAGACAAGAAAAGAAGTGGGGAAGGATAGTTTGGTACTCTTTTTCTTCTAAAAAAGTTAAGCAAATTCAAAGCAAAACAAGAATGACTTGCCCATTACTTATTAGAGGTAATTAAATACATAGCCTACAAATATGATGATTTGTGCAAACCAAAGTTCCCAGCTGTTTCAAAGATTCTCTTATAAGTAGTTTTTTAGACCTCAGTGCTGCTAAATAAGATGGTTCAGCCCTGCATATAGAACTAAATTGTTATTCAATTTACAATTTTGTATTCCAATACATACCCTGTGACAGAACACTGTTGTGAATGCATAATGCTGTATAATGGATAAAGGAAATGTTAGTCAAGTAAAAAACAAACAAGCAAACAAAACAAAACAACTCAGTAAATAAAAAGGATACAATGAAAACAAAAACAACAACAAAAAGAAAAAATGGTGAAAGAAGGAAATTAATTTTAAATAAATCCTTTCTGACTTCTGCTTCTCAGTGGAATATGTTCAGTAGAAGCTTCTCTCATGTGAGGAGTATTGTGCACTGGAAAGCTAGGCCCTGGCTCCTACTTTCCTAGCTTAAGAAAATGAACATCCATGGGCAGTAACAGAGAAGTCAATTACCTATGAGTAATTTCATTTGTGTATAGATGTTCTGCTAGAGGCTGAGGTTACATAACTGTAGGAAATCTGTCCAGGTTTGACATACATTCCAAAATACACGCCATATCCTTTGCTGTGTCATAAAATTTGCAAAAGCACACTGGAGCCGAACATAAATATTCTATTGCTGTGTTTTAACTGGGCACTCTGTATTCATTGTGACAAGGGGATAATGCAGCTTTCTGTGCATGAAAACTGTTCCAAACTCCATTTCAAGTCTTCTTTTCTCTTTTACTGCAACAGATTTCAATAACTAAGTTACTGAAATCCCAGCACAACTTCCATTCAGAGACCAGTTTCTGGAAGGTCAGTGTAGACTTGTGCTTACTTGTCCTGCAATTTTTTAGCACTGAAAAGCTCTGCTGAAAGAGCTTGCATCATGTTAAACATGGTAATGGTTTTCAAATATATAAAAGATTGCTTCAGAGAAGAAAGGATAAACTGCTTTCCATATCTGGAATGTGTGTGACAAGAAATAAATTAAAGCAAGGTAGATTAAGGTTAAAATACCTTGGAAGATTTTCTATCTTTAAGGACCATATTGCTCTGGGAGACTGTGGAAGCACCATGACTAGATGTTAGACAGTATCTGTCAAGCATGGACAAGGTGCACTTGATTTTGGCTTGAGGAAAGAAATAGAGTAGATAATCTCCTACAGTTCCTGCTAGCTGTGTTTTCTATTATTCTTGGTGACTAGACATTAGAAAGAAATCATGTGTGATTTATTTGTGTGCCAATGGATACACTGGTTTCTTTCCATTTCAGTGATTAATTGTTCTAATGCAAAGTTCCCAAAACTTTATACTACAGCTGGTGAGACTTTTGCACAGCTAAGAAATTGTTAAAATCCAACATCCAAACCCACTTTGAAACAGCTTTTAAGCAAAATGTTTATAATATTTTATTTGCAAAGTTCTTAAGCACAATTAAAAAATAGTATGTGTGTGCGTGGATATGTGCAATAAATCCCTCAATAGCATGTCAAATTCTAGTTTATGTTTCCCTTGTGATTTGAAAAACCAGAAAAAGTTAATTATTCATGAACACTACTATCACTGTAGATAAGGACATCTTAAGAGAGTGATGATAACAGACGTGTTCAAGTACGGTAAAATGCTATAGCTCATTTGTGATGATTAGACAAGCCTGTTGACTCAAGATGGGATGAGAATAGGATGTGCTATTTTTCTACGTAGGATTGCATAACAGTGTTGCTTGTTCTGTAATGTTTTAGAAAAAAACCTTTGAGTCCTTTTTTTCTGATACAAGAAAGCTCATGTTCTCACTGATCATTTGTAGAACTAGTATAACATCATAGCTCCCATGAAAGTAACCTACATTTAACTGGATAGTTAATTTGCAAAAGGGAGGATCTGGTCCAACAAGCAAATTAAAGAAAGAGGGAAACCTGAGTTATTCAGGAATGGAGAGAAGGAGGGAAATGAGTGATAGTTCAAATTTGCAAGGCAAATTCCTGGCAGATGATAGCTGAAGGTCACAGTAACCTTGCAAAATAATACATATACAAATTTATATTATCAGATTATAGTTATTGCAATGTTCCTCTTGTGCAACAGACTCCCAAATAGTGGGAAAGTTCCACTTACTTCTCTGAAAAATGTTTCTATGAACAATTCAAGACAAACTCATACTTAGGTTCTGTTAAGCCCAAATTCTGAACATCACTTTTTTTTTTTTTTTTTTAAATCTTCTAGACTTCAGCATCCAGTACAAAATGAGTATTTTCTTACTGTTCATTTATTCTTAAATCTTAAAATTAAAAAATTATGGTGCAGAACTACATTGATCTTAAATGTAATTGCAGCATTTAATGAAAGAAAGTGTAGCTCTGAAGAAACTTGCATTTTCCAGCAAAAGGAAAAAAGTTTCTTCTCCTGGAAGAAACCTGGAAGGTTGCAGTTGACTTCAGAGATGTCAAGATTATACCATTTCTACTGCTCATTCATATATCATAAAGAATGTATCAAATTTGGATCTTTTAATACTTAAAATCTAACAATCTAGAGCATACAACTTGATCTGTTACAAAAGATTGTTATTCTGAAGATTTGTCAGGATGTTATGAATTTAATCTTTTACCAAAGTGTAGGCCTAAAAATCCTGGTACTGAAGTAATTATAGGGCTTGAAAAGTGACACATTTCTAATGAATATAAACAATGGAAAAAAAAAAATTAAATATGAAAATTAAAATTTTCAGTTTGACAGTATTATTTTATTTTTTCTTACTCTGGAAAAAAAATAAAGGTTTAATTTAAGTTTTAGAATGCATTAATTTATTTATATCAACAAGACTAAATAAAAGTGATGTAATTCAAATTTGAGCCAGTAAAATTGCTCTGGCTGAAAGTAATAATAACATCAAAACTTTTTCAGTGCTTCCTATGCTTTTATTCCCCCTATTTCTTTGGGTAGAAAAACAACCTGTCTTCTTAAAGGAAGCTTCATAGATGTTTACAGAAGTTAAAGGCAAAATTTCTGATACAGAATATTATAAAAATGTTCTCTAAAAAGTGAATTGAGAAGTGGGCTTTAGGCTCTTTGAATAGACTCTTACTCTCCTTTGGGTATGAGGACACCAAGATATGTATATGCAGAAACTTCAGAGGTAAGTCCTTTAGGATGGTAGCACCAGGAAGGCAATTCTCACAAATAAGCTTTGAAATAAGCAACATGTAAACACTGATTTGGTTTTGGGTATGACCTAATGTTTTCAGTTATCAGATTACAGGTATTCTTTTCCCATCATCACTGTGGTAAACTAATCTCTTCACTGTGTCCTGCAGTACAGATTGATGGATGTACGGCTGGCACACTATGTGTCAAACATAACTGTCCTTGGCTTTGAAAAACAGAGCACTGCAGCACTGGAGAAAGTAGATCTGCTTATATGAGGAACTGCAAGGGATAATTCTTTCTTTATTTTGCTTTGTATTTTTGAAGTGCAGTATAAAGCTTCCCTTTAAGAGACGAAAGATCAACTCTGGTTCAGCTTGTACCAGACCTATTTAGAGGAAGAGGAGAATTAGCTGGGGAACAGGACTATATCCACTGCATTTGAACTGGTGTCACGTTGATGAACTGCTTCTAGCAGTGAAAACACTTGAAGTTTATAGTTACTACCAAGGCTCTTGCTTGTACTTGCTTACTGATAAATCTTGTATACCTTGTTGGGGGTGCAGTGTGTAAGAGGTGGCACGTGTAGGGAGGAGCAGACAAAGAGGTGACACTAAACAGATCAGCAAGGTATTCCATCCCATATACGTCATATTCAGTTTAAAGCAGAGAAATCACAAGGGTCAAGACCTCTTTACTTTCTCCAGTCACTGGCATCCAAGGAGGACTCTCTCTGTTCTGCCTTTGATCCCAGTCTGTGCAAGCCTAAATTCAGTTCCAGAATCCAGCTTCTGAATCTGAATCCCATCTGCTACTGAGTCCAGTCTGGAACTTCCCCAGTGACTGCTCCACAGCATCAGCAGTGATAGTGATGCAATTACCATCATGGGGATTGGGTTTGATATTGTTTTTGTATGTATTTAATTTTATTGTTATTATTTGCATTAAAGCTCTTTTAGTTTTATTTTCCAATCCATAAATCTTTGTCCCTTATTTTCTTTCTCTTCCCCTTCCAGGAAGGGAGAGAGGTGAATAGAGACCATCTGTCATTTTTCTGGTGGCAGGCCCAACTAGAACCCTTTACATCAATTTTAAATATACTTTTCTGCCTATAGGTAGTAACTTTTAATCCTATACAAAAATATAGGCTTAAATTATAATTCTCAGTTTTATCCTGTTCTACAGAGAATAATGAGAAAAATAAATCAGTGTCTGGTAATGTGCTATAAATTAGGGGATTTCTGGTTGACTTAGTGTCCTTGTAAAATAATGCTCTGATTTCACAGAGGAAAGTCAGCCTGGGTAAATTATCTAGGTAAAAGTGGCTGAGAGATGTTATGATAGTTATTCTTGAGGCAACCTTGAAAGCTGTGCTAAGAACAGACCACAGTCCCAGTCATTCTGTTTCTTGAACTGAAGGGTAGATTTTGGCTGCAACATGTAGTATAAGATATTGATAAATTATACTTATCTAGTGTAACCATAGGCCTGTCAGACAGAATTGTTGCTTCAGACAGTATGGTAAAAACAGCAGAGCTTTGTACAGTACTTGAAATTTGTAAATTAAAAGGTATCAGAACACAGTATTAATAGGTGTGAAACAGGATGGACAGTAACGTAATATCTGTTGGCATTAGACAAACACAGGCAACTTATCATGAAGGTCAGAGATGCAAGTTTTCACTGTCCAGCCGTATGAGGAGGAGGAATCAGGTCTCATCTCTCCCTACCTCTGCAGCACCTATCATACTGTGGGTTTTTTCCCCAAACACAGTTTATGCCAACCTGTCTTTCTAAACCACTGAGTGTATATATAATGGGGGAAAAAAACCCCATCCTTAGTGCTTCTACTCAAGTATCATTATTAAGTCAGAGACTCTTTCATTAATCTTAAAAAATCCTGCCTACAGAGATGAAATCTTCCTTCCTACCATTTTCCCTGGCAAATAGTATGTTAGAAGCAATTCCACAGTAAATCGGAGAGTTTTCTTTGTGCATCAGATTCTTCTGTCAGATAAAAAATTACAGAGTAATGTCAACAAATATTTTTACACTTTTCAGTAAGAAGATATATAAAACCCTCTTGCTCTGATCATTTCTTTATATGTCTATACAAAAAAAAAAAGAGGAATACGTTTTACCTTTGACCATTGTAGTGCTACACTATGCAGGTAAGAAGATGGAGGTTTACATGGTTCTTGGTCCTGCCTCCCAGTCTTGTTTCTATCAAACACTGAAAAGTGAAGATAAAGCAGTGGGAAAAAGATGACAAATGCTACAAAAGAAACTGTAACATTTCATCATTGCACAAAGGATATTTGTGGTATTTACAGTAACAGAAACAGAGTAGTAGATGTGCCCAACATAAGATCTATCCCAGCTTGGTACACTGAGATGGGATCAAACAGATGTAGAAGATTGTCACCTATTGTTTATAACCCATGATTTACTAAAATCAAAACCTACAACAACAAAATATTGTCCACAGAAAGTATTTTCTGTCCCAGAGAAGTGTGTGGTTTGGTTTTTTTGTGTTTTGGTTTTTTTTTTCCTACAATCCAAATTAAGGATATTTTTATACACTGGAAAAATATATTTATTTACTCTCTGTCTCTGTTCACTGAACAGTCATCTGTTGTATACTTAATTATGTATCTTCTCCCTATTTCTAAACTACTTCAACTTTTTGTTTCATCTTTACTCAAAAATCACTTCTTCCAAATAATTTGCTTTTTTTTTCCTGAGTTTTGTTACAGCTTCCTGCCACATTATTATACCTGATGAAACATCAGTCCATTTCTCTTTGTCCCACAAATCCAGGTACTCTTTCTAAGAGAAAAAAATTAATATATGATCAGCTCTTAGGAAATCCAAAAAGCTATTAGCACATAAACTTCCAGATATTTTCAAATTCAAAAGTTCAGTTGAGGAAATGTAAAATATATGCATTTATCTGAATACTTATGGGCATGGAAACTACTTTAACTATACTATACTTTCTTATTAATTTTTTAAAATTTCTTTTTATGTTTGGTTTGCTTTCCCAGGCATATTTTGGAAATTACATTTAAATTTTAGATGTTAATTATGGCTAGTTGGCAATTAGGAACTGATCAAAGTTATACCTTACAAATTTATTTTCTTCAATGAAATATCAGTTATCTTATTCTAATATTTTTAACTGTTCTTTTTTTTCTTTTTTTTTTTTTTTCAGTGCACACCATTATTTCCTGGTTAAAACTGGATTTATTAAATATTTGAATCCAGAGAGCTTTTACGGATGCCTTTTTTGTTTGTTTTCAGAAAGACTGGAGCACAGATAGTATTAAATACTTCAATCTTTTTTTTTGTCCTTTTGAATTTTCTCTCCTTTACTGTTAAGTACCAAGCCTATGTTTTGATTTTCTGCATTTAAGGAACCTTGTCTTGTCTCCTTTCATGTTCCTGTTCTTATTCCTTGAGGGATTGAGCTGTTCCTTTATATTCATGTTTCAACCTGTAATCTTCTTTCTACTATTTGTTTAGTTCTTTTTGAATTTTCAGGTCACTGGAGAAATTCTAATGCCTCTGCAATAGTTTCTTACTATTCTGCCACTCCTTGCTTCACTTGTGTATAACCTACCACTATGCATTAAATATCTTCTCTTGCAGGAACTCCCAGCAATGCTGCACCCTGTTGCCCTTTAAGCTTTTTTCTCTTCCCAGAAGACTATCTCCTGTACTCTTGGAACAGATGAAGTTTGCCTTTCCCTTCAGCCATCATTTTCCTGCTCTTTTACCTTCATATTAATAATACTGCCCACAGCTTTTCCATAATCTTTCACCACTTCAGTTATGGAATGTACCCTTTTGTTTACATGTTCTGTCATTTTTGTTAGTTGAAATAAGATCTAAACCAGAAGCTTCCTTTTCTCTCCAATACAAAAGCTGCCCCAAAATATTCTGTGGGCTGTGTCATCCTACATGGCTGTTTAGGTATATCTGGATAATTACAATCTCTTTTTACAACAAAGGCTTTAAATCTATGCATATTGACTTATTCAAAAAAATACCTAACCATCTTGTCTTCTGGCCTGTGCGGAACACATGAATTCAGCTCTGCATTTATTTTCCTTTTCTATTGTTAAACAGGAAATCTAACAAATCTCTTTCCTTTACATGAACTTTTGGAAAAGTACAACTCTGATACATGATATACATTTCTCTCTTGTTCTCACATCTGCCACTCCTAAGGAGACTACATCTCTGTAACAGTAATCTACCCCTGTGGCTTAGCTCACCAGCTTTCTAGGATGCCATTTTCATTAGGTTTTGACTGTGTTTTAACAAAGTAGTTCATCCTACACACTCCCATCTTGGGACAGCTGTGTGATAACATACCAAAGGTTGGTCTCCTACTTGACCCTCTCGTAACTGTATTGCAGAAGATTCTCCTCTGCCTAAATTTAGGCAGAAAAGTAGGCTTTTGGGTTTGGGTTTTATTTTCCCTCTCTTCATCTCTGAGATTGTGTCACTGATCCAAGTCAAATTTATTTTAAAATTTACTTCCCTGTGTGCACTCAGAGATGTCCTTCCTCTTCCTTTTTACATGGACCTTAAAATTTTTTTCCTGCCTTTTTTTTTTGTGTGTGTAATTCCACGCCAGATGTCATGACACTTATTTTCACTCCTTAGTCATCTGAAATGTTCATCTAAGCATCATCTGTCTCCATCTGCCTGTGTGATCTCTATCACACTGTACTGCTATCTCCCATTCCACCATTGTGCTGTCAGATGCTTGCAGTCTCTTTTATAGTGCATTGGATTCAATACAGCAGTAACATTAGGCTCATCTAAATAAGTAACATGATAAAGTAAAACAGGGGGATAGAGATACCCTGTTTGTCTTTCTGAAAGAGCCTTTATTGTGGGTACAAGCAGGAGCACGTTCCTGAAATGATGTGTTGTATGAACAGATAGCCAAGGTCAGGACCTTCCAAAAGACCTTTAGGTAATGATTTTTCTTTCAACTGATCTTAGGTACCACTACAGGCCAGAAGCGATCTAGGGATAGTGTTCCCATTTTAGACTGTTCCACATGTGAGGATCTTCTCTTTCAAGAGGAGGTAATAATAGAAAACTAAAAATAGAATGAGTCAGTATAGAATTAGAATATAACCTTGACTTTCTTTTCTGTTAGCACCTCAGGAAATCACATGCTCATTGTACAGATTGCTTAATATTTATTATGTTACTTTGTTTTGAGCCCTTACTGGGAAGCAGGAACCATTATATGTCTTTGTTATTGCAGGGACAGACAGTTGACTCCCACCCTGGAAGCACTGGAATAAGCAGAACCTCAGGAGAGAAAAATAACTCTGGGGCAGGGTAATTATATGATTTGTAATATGCCTTTTCTTCTAGTCTGTATTTAGTTTCCTGTTATTACAGTATTTGGCCATTGGTCTCCCACAGTGATGTACTAGGTGAAATACAATGGACAAATCTGGGCCAAAAAGACCATATTTTAAAATCCATAAATATGCAGGTGTACAGTTTCACCAGTTTCCTGTGTTTTTTCTCTAAGTATGCCACATCAATATATTTTGAGCAGTAAAGAATAAGATTTTCTCTTGTTTCTAATGTAGAGTGCCATATTTGATTAGGTATTGTATTTGACAATGTTAACATTACTGAGGTTATGTGTTATAAAGACTGTTAAAGTTGTGTCAGCAAACTCAGTCCTTCCAATTTTGTAAGCCCTGTTTTTTTTCAGATGTGTAACACAATTGCAACACTTTGCAAATCCAGGGTAAAAATTCTTTTATATTCTCACCACAAAACACTCTTCTTTATTTTAAGTAAAGTAAAATAGCCATTTAGGTTTTTTAAGTTTTTATATTAACCGTATAGAGCTAGAGTGTACTTGCTCTGTTTGAAGCTTTTGTAGTTTTCCATAAGTCAGTAAAAAAGGCAAAACAAGAAAAGAGTTCAAACAAGTAATTAAAAAACCCCCACCCAAATAAATATTTTAACACTTACTATTATTTTCATATTTATCGTGCCTTATCTCTTTCCAGTTGGATGAGTCTGCATTGAGACTGATCTTTCTAATACGTAGTTGTATGGCTATTCATGGTAATTTTAATGGTATCATTTGACCCATACAAGAACTAACCATTTTTAGGGCAATTCAGAAGTTGTCACAACTGTCTAAAAGTGTATTGTGTATTTAAAGTTGAGTAAGTACATTCAGGAGTGAGACCCTGGAAACATCCGTTCAGACTGAGGCCCCACACTTTAGTCACACACTTAAGACTCCTACAAGAGAGTGCTGTCTGTATAATTTATTCCTAATTACCTAGTGGCCTGACAGTAGCAGAGCAATCACACTGACAAGCATCTAGGGCAGATTTTACTTCTTTTTCTTGCCCTGAGTATTACCTGCTCACAGAGAAACCTGCTGCTCCCTAAGAGTAGCAGTATCTCATTCCTAATTGCCAGTAATTCCTTAGCTCCTTGTGCTTGTTTCAATCCGGATGCAGACAACGTTAATAACATTGTTAGAAGTATTATAAAATCTCTGCTGTAATTCCTCTTTAATTAGCATCCTATTATCTTAAATTGCCTCAACTTTTTTTTTTTTTTTTTCCTAAATCTCCTCCATTCTTTCAGTAATACCCTTTTTGTAAAATTGCCTGAAGTATTTCACCACTGGTTGGATCTGCTACCGTTTTTCACTTTGTCTTTTAATAGCTTATTCAAAAGCAGAGAAAAGCACAGTGGGTTCTTGGTAGAGTGCAGTAATATCAGTGTTAGTGCTCTCAGGGTTTTTCTTTCTCTGGAGCATAATGGTTGAACTAAGTCTTGTGGTGAAGAGCAAACCTACTGGGCTAATGGAAATAAACTTGCAAACAGTGAGAGAGTTGTTCACTCAAATTCTGTGTGTGAATAGCTCTGTGCAGCTATAATTAGGACCCTCGTTCTGAATAGATAATTAAATATCAGATCGGTTATCCAAGTGAAGGGAGTAAGGTGAAAATATACCATTCACGTTTAAAGGAAAATACAAAGTTCTGCATTTCTGCTAGCTGACTAGTATTACAGTGAACTCCAACTGGGATACATTTCAATGTGCCTATGTGAGACAGAAAGAGACACAGCTGAAACATAGCCCACTGTCTGCAATGAGTCTCTCGTGGCAATGATGCAGCCACTAAATTAACTAAAAGTGACATTTTGCCTTTAAGAAAGGTATTCCTTAGCTTTTAGAAAAATAAGCATTATTGTGTATCAATAACAATAAAAGTACCATCATTTCAACTGGTGGATTGTCTATTTTGACACCTCTCCCTCACACCCCTACCTTCAGTTATTTCATGGATGGGTTAGAGCAAACTCCAATGTGAGACATACATATTTGTTCTTTGAGAACTATTTCTCAGATGGATGGGAAAGTTTAATTTTAGGAAGCTAATCACCTAAAGCAGATACCTTGGACTCACATATTTTATGAGGTTTTAAAAAGCTGTGAAATAACCTTTGGCTAAACTGACCAATTTCTTTGAAGTTTCAGTGCTTCCCAAGGCTAAACCGCAGTTCATTTTTCAACTCTTCAGATTAATATTTCATCATTTTGAAATGTTTAAAGATCTTTTCAGGCATTTTATTTGTAATACTGCTTTCTGACAATGCTCATATTGACATAACAATATATAGTTCAGACAAGCAATGTAGAAGGTAGGACCAGGGATCTCCAGAAAAAAAAAATCTAACTGGATGGTTATTTTCGAAATTTTAGAAGTATGCAGTAGCAGGTAATTCTTACTATTCTCCAGAACAAGATTTATTATGTTCTCTTCTTTAGAGGACACAAAGCTATTTGTGTTCTGTGCCAGAGAAAGGTTAATTGATTGTCCTGGGTTTGCTTAAAAATAGGAAGGAGAATGGAATTTCATAAGTGCCAAGAAGTGATTGGTAAGGACAGAGGAAAACCTGAAACAGTTCAATGCCTCAGGCTGTACATTTTCTTAGATGTACTGATGTGTCCGTACTTCTATTCTCCCCATTTGTCTGTATGAAAAGAAAACTTTGTGTTCTTACAGAGCCTCCCAGCCATTTTCTTCCATTCATTGAAGACAATTAAATTACAGTAAATTTCATGTGGTATTTTTTCCTTCTACATCAGTACATACGCTATATAAGACAATGCATAACTATTTGCACTAAGTTTTGAAAATCTAGTCTTCATTAATTTCAAGAACTGAAAGAGTTATGATAATCTAACCTGACCTTGTTTCATTGCATTCATAATCTCATTTCCAGTTTTGTACAGTAATTAATTGTAAAGGGTGACAGTGTAAAAAGTCCCCTCCTGAAATGTGGATTGCCTACATCGTAATCCTTTTCAACTTCCTTCTGCCACCAGTCAGAACAATATATAAATGGTATTGTGACAATGGCAATACATACTTCAAATAAAAAAAAAAATCATGCACCATGTCTTAGGAATCACTGATGTTTTTCAAGGCCTGCACTGTTTAAACTTGAAATATCATCTGTCTTATATTCAGATTTATTTACTCAAAATGAGGAATTTGGTGCTGATATTTTTGGAAATTGAAGATTACACAATGACAAAAGAAAGACAGCACACTTCGAGGCATTCCCATGAAAAGTAAAAGCAGTTGGTAAAGCAGTTTCCTGAAGTAAAGAGTATCCTGAAAGTCTCAGTGGTACCACAAGTTCACTGTCAGTGTAAGTTAGATGAAAGTCTAAAATACAACAACAAAGAGAACAATATGTTTTTGCATATTTTAATGAAAAAGAAAATAAATTTATTTTAGAAGCCACCCTTAAAAGTTATTAACTCATACCTGGAAGACTATAGCACCAAAGAAAAGTGAAACAAAAATAAAAAAAAAAGATTGTATGGGTAGAATTATTCATCTTGATCCTCACATACACCATAATTTGTCATCTTTGATACTGCTTTTCTTCATTACTGGGAGATAATCTTTGGGGACTTTTTAGTGGAACCTGCTGTATAAGCTCCATATGTATGTATCATACCAGATCAGTAGTGAAACTTTTATTTTGCCACATAAACATATAATTAAATAGTCCTCATAATCACACCAAGCACAATAAATGGATGTGAGTTTTAAAGATTGCTGTACATATTTTACTATATGTTAAGATCAATGAACAAATATTTTCAGTAGTATATTCCCTTTGTGAACAGGAGTCCATGTAAGCATTAAGTATAGATTCTTTCTCCTGTATGATTAAAAAAAAAAAAAAAGTAATGAAGTATGTGATTTTATTTAAATTCTGTAAGGGAGAAATTATACTATGTCTTATCCTCTTTTGTGAGCTGTTCACTTCAAACTTCAAATGTTTTTATTCCTACAACTAATTCTTTCTAATGAACCACAATTACTAATGATTTTATTATTTCATAGCATACATTTCATTAAAATGTTTACTTCATCAATCACATGCCACATAACTCATCAAATGTAATGGACCAAACTAATTCTGATTTAATTCCTTTGAAACAAGGAATTACATGAAGAATGATCCTTTATATAGGATCTTTTGGGACCTTTTGGCTCTTGACCATAATTCTCAGAGGTACCTCAGTTCTTTATAAAGATCTGTGGAGCTTCAACTTACAGGTGAATCAACAGCTGAGATATGTGATGAAAAGCTACTCAATATCCAAAAATAAAAAAACCTCTCTTGGCTTACAGTTGTCACCCTTATCACTGGCAGTCTCTAGGGCATGTTTTTATAATTTATCCTATTACATTTTTAATAATTTAATACTCAAGACTGCCCAGGATGTTCTGCAAAAGTATTTGAATTATGGAAAATACCCCCTAGATTTGTGCATTCTGCAGACATCTTTGGAACATTTATTTTTTTGTATCTTGAACATCTGATGTAAACATTAGGAAATGTGATTAAAGGCTCATCACCAAGAAAGCAGCAGAGCAAATCTTCACAATAGCAGGTAGGGAAAGCCCAGTTATACACTGCACCCACCCCTGTCCCTCCTCACAAGGGAGCCTCAGCCCCATGGGCTGGGATGACATCCATCTGGAGGAGTCATGAGTAAAGCCCTCTGGATCACTTTTTGGACTGAGAGGGTTAGCAACCTACAGAGGTATGGGGCTCACTATAGGATGCAGGAAAAAAAAAAAATCTTGGGATTGTAGAACACCTATTCTGGGATGTTTAGGGGAACACCAAAGGTAGGAAAAAGTAAGGATCAAGGTGGTTTGTGAGGGAATGGACATGAGGGGAAAAAAAAGAGGACAAAAGTGCTTGATTGCATGTAAACAGCTAGTCAATATACTTGTCCAGCTGTGCCCTGCACAGAACTCAGAACAGAATACAGAACTCCAGTCTGTGTGGCTGTGTATGTATGGAGGTCTAAGTTCTAGGACTGGAGTGTGGTGGCTAGTCACAGCGTCCAGAGTGCCAGCACCTGGAGACACCAGAGTTTGTGCTTATTGTTTGAGTAGGTACGCCAGTGTAGGATCACAGCCAATATCAAGCTAGACTAACCAGCAAATAGGGGAAGAGATTTGGGAACCAAGTACTTCAGCCACCATAAATTTGGGCCAGATAGTGGAGACACTGAAAGGTCTATGAGTCTGAAGGGACCAGGAGGATGAGTCCAGCAACTGGAGAGGCTGTTGGCCCTGGATGATGACTACTGGTAAGGTCATGAGTCTGGACCAGCTACTGAGGAGACCTGTTTGCATGTGTCTCTGTGCATAAGGTGACTGGGGGAGCCAGGGGCCAGGTACAGGGTCTGTTGGGTGTCCAAGGCCAGGTGCTGGAGTGGTCCGTAGTCTGTGTAGGTGTGTAAGTCTGAATACCAGCAGCTGGAAGGGGAGTGCATCCTCTGGGGGGGGCCACATGTCCAGGTGTCTACAGCTGGGAGGAATGGAGATCCATGGACCAGGGAAGATAGTCTAAGGTCAGCTACTGGAGGATTTCCAGTACATATGTATATATGTATATTTATGTATACTTCCCACTAATGGGCTTTAATCCTGATCAGACAGAGAAAGTAAGAGGATGAGGCCTTGGGCGCTGCTTGTGCAAGTGGTGACCTCTGTGGCTGGCTGTGCATATTCATGTTTCTCTATGGTTGGACTCGATGATATTAAAGGTCTTTTTCAACCTAACTTATTTAACGAATCCATGTGTGCACATGTGTAGGTGTGTGTCTATTGGGAATACACGCTTAGCCTTGCCACTTACTGGACCTGTGGAGGTGAGGCTGTGGCAGTCTTGCCTCTATTGGGCTATTGGATTTGGCAAGTCCTTACAAATGTGATGGAATTTTGTGAGAAGAGAACTGTCTCTCTTTCTGCTTTGTAGCTCCCAGAATTTTATGTTCTTAGTCTTGTTACTTTTGTACCAGCTATCTTCTTCAGCTAAATAGTATCCTCTAGTTCTTTGCAGAAAACCAGAGGTAATAGCTTTATGTATGTGGCACTCAAACCAAGTGTTAGGTTAATCAGGGGTAGATGTTGTACTATGTCTACTAAATAAAATTATGACCTTCATTTCACCTATACTAAATTTAATTTAGAATAATTGAATGTTCACTCTGCAGTAAGTCTGTACTGAGCCCCCAAGCAGTTAATGTCAACCAATGCCTTTGAAAGAAAGGTTAAATCTAAAGACTCAAACAGCAATGCAGACAATTTCTGTGTGTTGTCTATTTTTAATGTGTCTCCAGTGCACTAGTTGTCCAAGAACCACTAAGCTTCTTTATTTATTTCAGGAGTTAACCAGATTACTAAATAAGGATTATATAACTATGCTTTAGTCTTATGAGGAAGGAAAATCTGAATGAAATAGGGATTTCTTAAAAATGAAAAGGATGTCAGGGGGCTAGTTTAGTTGTTTCCTATTAAATACTGGAAACAAAGACTAGCAAGAATTGTTTCTTCGTTTGTGTTTCAGACTAATCACACAGAAGACATATTCCCCTCCTGCCCTGCCTTACTTAAAATATGTCACTAAATCAGACAAATGCAGGCTCTGTGGTTCAGCAGGCAGTAATTGAACCCTTACAGTTTAGAAGTGCTCTTAGAAGTGCTCTTGTGCCCATTTGCTCTGGGCCCTACTCCATTTCAGAATTCTTTTTTTTTTTTTCCAATTAAAAAAACTTGCATTACAAACTAGCCATGTAATTTGAAATTACATGTGATGGATGCTAAATGGAATATGATTAAATATGAAAAACATAAGTTCCGCTGAGGAGTAGTAATAGTGACTAAAGCTGAAGTGGAAACCCAGGAGCCATAAACTGAAAACCACGGTGTGTACTTGCAAGTCTGTCCACCATAAGATGAAAATTGTCCAAGAAATATTTTTGGACGTCTGAGACAATGCCTTTAGTATATCTGAGTAAAATAATAACATCAACAACAAAAAAAAGCGTGTACATGCTCCTCCATACCTAGCAAGTCTCACTTCTTTCTCTGTGCTATTCAGCACAGACTGAATTTTATCTACCTGCTATTCCAGACAATCTTTGTTTTTCCTCTCTGTTCCTTTATTGCAATACTTCCATATTTTCTCCTTTTCAAGTGTAAACGTGTAGTGTTATTTCTAATACTGTCTCTGTAATTCCACTGAAGAAAAGGAAAATTAATATCTAAGAGTAGTTGAATTCTTATATACAGATATTGCTGATCCATGAGAAGGGTAAACAAATGCAATTTTATTACTGGCTTGCACAAAGGTTTTAGTATAGTTAGTGAATTTTTGTTATTAGTACATTCAGAACTTTTTACACTAACCGGTTGTATTTGTTTCTTTGATATTAAAAGCTAACCACATAAACAATCTTTGTCAAAGTAGACTGATGCAGAACAGAGAAGATCGTTACTAGAATTACAGAGTAAGTGACTTGCAGAGCTGTCATGATGTTATGGACTGGATTTTTTCTCCTTCATCTCTCAGAGAGCAGAAGAAAGTAATGCAAATTCCTATTTTATATAGCCTGCTGAGAAGATCTGAGTCAACTGCTTTATTTGCTGTTTTCCAGTCAGGATATATCAAACCTAATTTGTCAGATTTTTGCTAGAATATCTGAGCATGTCATTATGCATACAATGTTCTGGATCTAATGAGGCTCATTCAGTGCTTTAGAGAGTAATTATTCACTCCTTGATTGGCACATAACTGTCTTGAGCTGAAAATCTGAAGAACCTTTAGATGATTTCCTAAAATTATACACTTAAATTTAGCTCTGCTGTGGTTCCATGCCACATGTATAATTTCTGTATGTGCAGATGAGTGTTTTGGGTACACTTATCCAAGCAATGTAGTCTATATCTAGGCTCCTTTGGTACGAAACAGCCTTACGGTAGACAGCAGAACTATTCCTTTGCTACTTCTCCACTGTGTGCTTCTTCACACAGACTAGCTTTCAATGTAATTGACACAGCTCCTTTTTTTTGCAAAAGAGTCTGGGATGCAGATTCTTTGGCTCTGAAGAACTCCACAAAATAAAATATTAGCCTTATGGGAAAAAGCCATCAAGACCTCACTTCTAACCAGTATTAAATGCCAGAGCACAACTTCCTGTCTCACAAATGGCATGACAAATGAATAGCATTGGACAGATTTCTTCTGTGACCACCTTTGTCATTTGTAAACTAACATTAGGAAAGACAGACTGATCACTTCTGCTCATACTCTAACATTGTACAGCTAGATTGCATTTCTTAGCTTTAATTATTAAGAAGAGTTTATGGAATGATCAAGCCTGTTAGAGAAGCCAAGTAAAATATTTCATGTACGTTGTACAAAACCAAGGCATCAAATCACTTGAAAAAGTGAGTAAGCACATTGGGTTTGGTCTGCTGTAATGAATCCAACCGAGACATTGTTCACCAGGAACCCTGAGTTACACTGCAGAAGATACTGACATAATTCACATGAAAAAAACCAAGCTAACATAGCATCATTCTTACTGGTTCTGGTGTTGATCAGAAATCCTATCCAGAAAACTGGGCTCTGTTACATGTTATTTATTTCCTTGGTAGTTTACAGTCTGATATATGTTTTTCTACAGAGGCAATGCTTGTAACAAAAATGATGAATACTGCTAGACAATCTCCACAACACGAAGCCATGACATGAAAAGATGGTATGGTCCTAATTTAAAGGAAGAAAATGGACAAAGTACATTAATAGCCCAGGGGAAATATGGAAGTGGATGAAGAGGGTTTTTGTGTTGATCTTAATCTACCTAAGATTAAAGCATAAATTGTTTTTACCAGTGACTGTGCAGTCTAAATTCCTGATAGCTTTACAGAATTATTTCTTTTGCTGCCTAGTGATCTTTAGTATCTTGTCATTTTTTACCATTTTCTCTAGGGATTTGAGGAATTCCATTCATATCTCTGTAATCCTCCCCACCCCTTTCTTTATATAGCCTGCTCAGGATTATTGCCCTTGAATTATTTCACTGGAGAATAAAGCAACATCATCTGTCTTGACATGAAGGACACTTCGTACATACTATGGACTTCCCTGAGAAATAATTTTCAGCCTCAAATTCACACTAAATATCCTTGTTGCTGGAAGATAAATCAGGATTTTGTTCTTTGGATCAGTGTAATGGCCAGCTCACTATCTCCTCCTGATAAAAATAAAATTACTTTTGTTGTTTCTAAGGATTCCTTGCTAGCTCTTCCTCTTTCTTACTATAAACATTTCTGTCATTCATTTCCAATTATCTCTAATTTACAGTCACTGATCTGATGCTCTGTTTCATCACGTCCTTTTATCTCTCTTCTCAAGGTCCTGAGGGCACCACCAGCCCTCAATGGCCCTGACCATCCTCCCTGGGGCCACAAACTGCCCATGGCCCCAGACCCCTTTTCAGCACACTCTGGGGTCATCAGTCCTGCCCCAGAGATGCCATAGCAGTGATGGTCCCCATCATCTGCCTTCTGAACAGACCTATATTGTGCACTGTGGGTAGCTTGTCTCCTGGGTGGACCACTTTCCGTGTATCTTATAGCCTATCTTCAGCCCTGCCTTTGCCCCTCTCCCTTTTTGTTCCTGACCTGGCTCCCTAGGTGGATCCTGGCCATCTTCAGCAAATATAATTGACAGAGGTGACCAAAGCCAGGGGAAAATTAAATGGTTCATTTTTAGCAAAAGCTTAGGGGATACTATCTTCACTACCTTTTTTCCTAAGTGTTAATAAGAGCATTTATGCTTCCATGATGATCTTTTATTTTCTTAAGAAAAGAACTACTTAATAACCTACCAACTCCCTTATTTACTGATCCTCAGTGTTTTGAACCACTAGTACTATACCTGTACTTGTTTGTCTCTTATTAGGGGATAGTAGTTATATGTTCAGCAGGAGTCACTTGACTTCAGTGCCCACTCACCTGAGATATCTCTGGCCCCATTATCCCACAGCCCTCATTTAGACTCTGTTAACTCCGACAAATATGTTCAATATGTGGAATTTAACCAAGGTAGGCATGTCTCAACTCCAATAAAATAATATATGTTTTTTAATGTTAGGCACAATGTACAATTAGAGGACTGTACACTGCAAAAGAGACTGGATTCAATGGCCTGGAACAATCAGATCATTTCCAGAGCTTTGAAATCTGAGGTTGTTGTCTATATCATCTCTTTTATTAATCCAAAATCTGGAAGTTAATCAGCCTAGTTCTGACCTCAGCTAGCCAAAAAAAGCCTAGTAAGAATCAGTACATGTGATGTTACACTTCAGTTTAGGGACATAGAAAATCACTAAACATTCTTTCCTCCTACCAACAACCAAGTTATCGAGGATCTTCAATGTGCATAATGGCAGAAAATTATGTCACTAGGATAAATATAGTATTTTGCTGTAACTACAGGAAACAGTCATATGAAAGACAATATGTAATGGTTTTCCAGGCTAAATAGTACCTTTTTAGCTCTTCTCCATTGCCCCCATGCAGGGAAAATTACTGAATGTAGAAAATGTGCCTTGCTCTGTGATGCAGTCTGCACAAGAATAACTGTATTGGTGGGGCCTTGCCTCACTATAGGATTTTACGTACAATATCTGTGAACTCAGTACCTCACAGTTCACAGTGAACTCTTATGGGAAATTGAAGTCAATTTAGCCATGACTTTCTGTCAGAAATTAAATGTGGATCTCATAATATAGCGGTATGCTTTCACAGCAAAGTTGTTGAGGAAAACCTTTTTGTCTACAGAAGACTTCAAATATATGAGTACTTTACAGACAGAAATGAAAAAGGTCATAATTTCCTCATATGTTGCTGTTGTACATTATGAGAAAGAAAGTCTGCTCAGTGTGATTGTATCACTTAACTCTCAAATAATCAAGAATATTTCCTCAGCCTGGAGTCACTCCTTACAAAGTTGAAGTTTAAAACCCTGGTTCATAAACCCCCTTTGTCTCATAACATTTTTCATCTTATTCTTGTCACCTTTACACTGATGTGAAGGAAGTAAAGTCAGTTAACTAGAGTAGTAAAGGAAAGAAGAGGTGAAGAGTTTTGTGTTGGTTTTGGTACCACACTTTTCCAGCAGACAGTGTCTAATAGCTGTAGTAGATGACTTACGTATGCCAGAAACAAGCAGAGGTTTGCTAGCATTGGTTTCATCTTGATGTGGTTCAGCGTCAACTTTTTCTGCTTTGCAAGTCCCATACATATCTTCTGCACCAAAGTTGAAAATACTCTTATCAAATGTCATCAACATTTCCTTGGCACACATGGTACTGAGAGTAGGTGGTATTTCAATGAGAGTGGTTTCGCCAAACAGATTTCTGTTCATAGCTCCACTGTCTCCTATTACACCCTTCTTCCAGAATTCACATCCGCTGCTACAACATTTTAACATTTTTTCCTTTATTTTTAAAGTACTTCTGTTAGTTTTAATATGGTGGTGGTGGTGAAGCTAGCACTTTCTGGGTTTTCCAGGACATTTCTCTTTCTTCCCTTTCTTTTTTTTTCCACCTTTTCTTTAAACTTCCCCTCTCAGATGCCTTTCTTCCTCTGGTTATCTAACAGAAAATCTAACACTGCATCAGATTATCTCTATTTTCTAGGAGTAGTAAACAGTTATATGAAATATCCATAAGTACTGAAACAGACATCAGACATCTGCTGTTACTTTAATTCAGTTGTGTTGTGTTTATGGGTTAGAATAGCAATTAGTGCATTAAATAAAAGAGTTAATGCTATGAAAAGAAAATACCCTAATTGTAAAGGCTGTAAGTTATAAAAAAAATCAGATATGCGTATCCAGTGCTAGTATTGTTACAGCACTAAATGCATATGATTTATGGTAGTTATGGTAGTACTGGTTAATCACATAACTTGTTGATAATTAGATTAATTAATTCTCTTTGCACAAATTGTTGTAGTAATTTGTCTACATTTGTAATGTTACTATTTTGTTAAACATAAGGAATAGCTTCCCAAAACCAGCAACAACAAAACTTTCCCAAGAAAAATTAAACATTTCATCTTATCTCATAAAGCACCTCTCTATTCTATAGACTATATAGACTATATATTCTAGTTTAGTAACTCCTTCCAGACTTGTCCCCTTCTGCGTCTAGGGTCAGACTTACTGCTTATAACAGCATTATCTAACCTGTGTTCATTGTTTTTATGGATTTCTCTAAACAAGAAAGGAATTGCTATGTAATACCAACTCTTACAACTCATGGCATCAGCACCTGAGCATAGAATAAGTCCTACCCAAAGGAAGAAAAAGGGGAGCTCTTCAGCTTTCTTGAATCATATGTGCATTTGAAAAGTTCTGGGGTTTGATTATTCGGAATTCTCTGGGTGTATGTAGTGATTACCTGGGTCTCCAGCAGCTCACAAATGTACTACTGTTGCCATCATTCCCAGAGCTGGTTTGGAGGTCAGGGACAATTTTCAAATTCTCATCGACACAAAGAAACCATCATTCTGAGTGAGTCATTGAAGACTTGACATAAAGTCATTGATATTTTCATCACACATGCATCTCTAGGCAAATAAAGGGAGAATTTTAACAACTTATTTTTTTTCAATAAATAATAACAAATATAATGCATTTCCTTTTTGACCAATTTTAAGATGACATCCTATCACATGTATTTTACTAGAAATATTTAATAAATAGTAATTTTCTTCCATTTCTTAGAGTTCCCATATCTTTCATACTGTGCTTTAAAGGATGTATCTTTGGGTTCATTAAACAAGAAAAACACATGTGAACATGGGAACTAGTAACAAAGAGAGTTTATGTGGAGAAGAATACAGCCTACAGATTACATAAATTAGGAGTTTATTTGGTGAGACAAAGAATATAATAAAGGCCAGATTAGCCTGTTCTAAAGGTCTTTTTTCTAATTTGAATTTTTCTTAAACAGCAAAATGATGTTTAACTATGTCTCAACTGACTTAGGATAATATTCTCTTTTCTGTTTCAGGTTTTGCATAAGAAGTGAAAAACCTTATTAGCCAAGAAAGGTTTTACATTCCAAAGAACCAGAGTAGCATTAGAATCTAGAAAGTGTTGTTTTGGTGTTGTTTATTTTTAATTATTATTTTATGTTTGAAGACATAGGTGCAAAGATATTGAGCTTGTAATTTAATATTCCTATTATTTGGTTTAAATTAGAAAACAAGTGCTGAAGGTACACAGTCAAGGTCTGGAACATGGGGATTTTCAGCATTACTTAATATATATATGAGACTATTTAAAAAATTGTTGACTTTTAATGGGATTTTCCGTCTTTGGGAAATATGTATTTCCACACAGTATTTTTTTTATCTGAAGATTAAGAATATTTTCCTTAGTTGTCTCTTTATAATCCTAGAATCACAAAACAAAAGAATGACTGCTTTATCTTGGGCAAACTTCCCTCAGATTTTGGTAAGCATTCTGTGTTTATATTGTATCTAGCATAGACTGTTGTACTATACTTTTGTTCTATATAAATTGCAATGCACATGCATTTGCAGTCAAATGCACATATCCCTTGTTTCTATGACCTAAATTATCTTTAACAGGAATTGATATTTCTGTTTTCTGCAGGCTAAAAGCAATGAATTACTGAAAGTGAGAATGCAAAGGTTATGCCCCAGAAATTACTGTGGTATATGTGGATGTCCCTGGGCCAGCTTTAAATTGTCCTCTGTACAGGCTAATTCACACTGAATAAGAGAAAACTTCTGGGCTGATATTATTAGAAACTTAATTTTCAGTCTTGAAGGATATCAGGGACTGTATAATCTATGCATTAAATCTTTGAGCTATTCAATTTTATTAGAAATATGCCATTTATTTTAGATTAACTGGAATTCTCTGTGCATATTAAACTTCAATATATTTATGTAATGCATTGGTACTACTTTGTGACACTGTAGTGGAAGTAGTCTAGTAACATTAGTTGTGATATTGCAATAACATAGTTATACTGCTTTTAGCATCTATGCTTGCCTAGATATCTCTACAAAGCATTGTATTGGGTATTGGAGCAGTCTACTGCAAAAGAGAGAAGACAGCTTCATGAAGACTGCATTTCATCCTCAATTTGTGAATTTATAGTATGGTGAACTGGGAGAGAAAAGAGAAGGTATATAGATTAAAATGTTTTAATAGACATTTGTATCACAGTTTTTAAAAATCTAGAGTAAAATATAAGTTGCAAGAAACTCAAAAGTATAATGGTAGTGGAAATGGAAGGAAAAAAACATTAAACTCTGGCAATATAATACCTGAATTTAGGTCTTCTACCTGTAAAATTCCCTGGCTATACTAACTTCCCAGGGTACTTAGATGTCTTTTTCCTGTCAAAGTGAGACTAATTCAGATCTTAGTTATACAGTAACTTAAATTGGCTAAGTGTGGGCACATCCCTGTAAAACTAGAGTTCATGTGACAAGAAGCAAAACTGGTATGCATCTAATCATTGCATGCAGCCTCAGAGTTACTGTCCTTTCAAGTAACAGGAGAACAGACCAGAGCCCTTCTGATGAAGTCTGTTTTTTTATCTTATGAGAACACGCATGACACGCTAACAACCAATATAATAATTGCCCAAAGATTACCTTACTCACCCGCAGCTTGACTGTGTGAAAGTCTGGGAATCACCAAGCTCTATATTTTTCAGTTCTCACTTGCCATCAAGCAGGCCAATCTAAATTTTTCTTGTATGCTTATTATTTATAGAGTTTATTGTCAATTGGATTAATGTGATGTTCTCTTTTAACTACTTGCTTGTTGATCTCACTTGTTTACTTGGTTCATAAATTGCAGCTGTAAAGCTGTAAAACTCCAAGAAGAGAAGAAAAACTCATTATCCAATATTTTACATTACATCAGACAATGGTATCAGTGCTATACATGCATACCAGTCTTGTTTCCTTGCATTATATTTTTTTTTTTTTTCAGTATCAGTAATTCAATGTTTAGAAGCAGATGTTATTATATTGTTAAGACTAAGGCTTAGGCTTCCCACAATTCAACATATACTGGTATATGGTTTTAATTAGTACTTAAACTTTGTTATAACTGAACATGACAGGTCAATATAACCCTGGTCTGCTGTATACAAGCATCTGAAAATTCTACTAGGCAAGTAATAGCTTCTATAATTTCCACCAAACCTGTAATGCGGGATAAAATTAATTATTTCAACAGAAGCAGATATTTATACATGTTCTGGCATTCCTATCAAGAATTATTATAATACTTTATCCTCTTCAGTACTGACTGTAGCTTTATTGCAAACAGGGTTCTGTTAGTGAAGGAATTGAGTGATTGTCAAATTTCACAGTAAAGCAGTGTTTCTGAGTCACGAATGAAATACTACTGAAGCAGCCTTAAGAACTAAATTGGCACTGTTTGATTGCATTAAGCCATACATGAAGTATATCTTAGAAAGTCTTATACAGCATGATTGCAAAGGATGCAGTCCCTAAGAAAGGCTAATGATGCCAAAGAAAAGGAGATGGCTCAACTATGATGCACTCATATTGTTGAATTCAAGTGATTTATGAATTAGAATAAGTGACTGTTCAACGTGCAATATCAAATCTAGATTAGTAAGAAGTCTGAAGATGAAAAGAAAGTTTGAAACAATGTACAAAAAATGTATAGAGTATTTTCTTGGGTGAATAGTTTTACTAAAGATGCATTCAATGTGCAAACAGCTTGGTACATTTCTTCTTGGTACATTTTTTCTTACTAAGGAAACATGAAAATAAGAGTGAATGTAAATACATGATCTTGGATTTATTTTTTGATGCTGTCTGTACTATTGTGATATATTAAAACTTTTGAATTCACTTAGTGTTCAAACTTAACATCTGAATTAAAAAAGGTATCTAGAAAGCAGTATTTAACAGTAGTCTAATTCTTCAGCCATTGCCCCAGCAAATACTTAGTGACTGATAGATAACTACCATATGAGATGGTAAATTAATGATGTTTGTTGATTAGCCAAGAATTAGTAAATTCAGTTCAAAAAAAGAGCAATGTTTGAGGCATTTCAATACCTTCATAAATTATATACTTTCACAAGAAGAACCATGTCTTGGTCCTGCAACAAGCTACCTGTTTTTCATCTTTAAAAATATATTATCTGAATAAGCATAATCTGAAATAATTCTTGGTTATCCAAACAGGATCGCACTTCTGCTTATCACACAAGCTCCAATTCTTTCTACAGACAGTAAATTTAATAGTCACTAAGTTTAAGGTAAAATATTAGGCACCACTTAGTGCAAATCAGGTCAAAGTAGAAGCTAATATATTTTAAAATTACTTTGAAAAAATACTTTGATGATTTCTTCTGCGTAAAGAATCAGATGTATATACTAATTTCTGGAGAAGGAGTTTAGTGTTCACTTACATGTGAGTGAATAAAAATATCTAGTCAGATAGAGACCTGTGAAAAATTAATCCACTTAGGAGATAATGACTGAAGGAGAGCTAAGAAATACTTTTTATTTTTACTGAAAATGGAGTTCAGAGGATTGCTAAGAAGAAATTTTATTTTTCAAAATGAAAGTGATTGTTGATTTTTGAGAGTGTTGAAGGGCAGGTTCTGTTCTACTGAACAAAACTGCGTCTGGCTAATCTAAATTTACTCTGCCGTATATTATTAAATAAAGCTGTCAATTTTACATTTTAATCATTGAACATGATACATGCTATTTGATTAACAGAATATCATGCAAATGTTTATTGTGCTGTAAAAAAATTCTGGCTGTACAACCACCAATTTTCTCACCTTGAAACATACTGCTTATCTACATACATGGATTAATAAACTGAAATCAGTACTATTTGTTTCAAATGTAGTCTATATTTTCCAAAAGTTCCTTGGAATATAGGCAATTCAACAGGGCCAAAATGTTTGATTTTCATTAGCTGAAAAAATGTTTTACTGTGAAAGAGCTTAGAGCTGAGAGATTGTATGCCTGCTCTGTGAGGTACATGATTAAATATGCTACAACTTACAAGTGAATTAAATGATACTGCATAGAATATTTTTCCAATATTAAACACAATAGCACGTACTCAAAGGTGACAGAACTAAACTTAGATATAGGAGATATAGAAATGGATAAAGCACAGAATATACTATTCTTCAAGTATTCTGTGAAAGAAGTAAAATAATCAGAAAGAGCCTACAACGAGGAATAGGAAGTTTGCTGAAATGTCTGCATTTGAAGGATGTTATGAAAATGGAAGTAATTTTTCAAACATGTTCAGCATCACTGCAGTGCCAAAAGAAACTACAAAAATCCTCTTGTGATCAACACAATTAAAAAAAATATTTGGAGAAGAAGGTGAAACTAAAGAAATTATCTTTCGTATTATGTTTTCAATGTACTAGCCAAAAAAAAAAAAAATGTCTGGCTTGAAAAATGTTCTGATAAATTCAGCCTATGCCCCCTAGAAATCACTATGTTTTGCAGAGAGGAGTATTCAATTTACTTTACAGGTAAGTTTGATTTAATGTGGTTTAAATTAACTATTCCTTTTCTGGTGGCCAGACATCAAGAGTAAAATTATGAATGACTGATTTTTTCAGTTTGCTGAATGAACAGGAAAAATAAAATGGGCAAACTGTTTTCAAATTGAACTACAAATGTTGTCTTCCTTCAAGATCTAAAGACGGAATGGAGAATGGGGCTTATTGACTGACTGGCATTAGTATCTACTAATCTTTTCTGGAAGCACTCAGGTTTACTGATGGAAAAGCTACAGAGTATGCACATAACAAAGTTATGCAGTATTGCATCTAAAAATGAAAATATAATCTGATTGATGCCTACAGATAATGCAGATAAGTGGATAGACAGATGAGTTTCAATATAATTAATTAGGGATCTACCTTACTTTTTATCTGTATGCAAAAGCCATTTAATAAAATCTATGTACTATTTTCTTCTAATAAATAAATTTCATCTACCTTAAGGGAACTCAGACTGAGCCTGTAAAAAGCACACCCATTCATTCTATTATTACAATAATTCCTTGTATTTATAGTATACATTCTGCTTTCCTTCTGAGGAGCATGTAACATTTAGAAATGTTAACAATTTCATTATAAATTAACTCCAGTAACAGAATCTTTGTATTCACATTCCCTTGCACGTGAAGTGAAAATTTAGGTTATCTCTGAGTAACTCCATTCAGAATCACATGAGATACCCAAGTTAACTTGTATACCTAAAACCATTTTGTTACATTAGAGGAAAATTCATTTTAGATGAACAGAGTCAATGTGATACTTGGAGTTGTTTAGGGCTTGGGCACTGCATTGCACATATGAATTATACCCAGTGTGACCAAGGAACCCATATCATGATGTCAGGTGCTTTCCTTTAGTATGGTTTGACTATATTTAATCTTAACCCATGTGAGAGATCTTTTTAGGAAACTAATAGCCTGGACTTTGGTAGATTTTTATGAATTATCACTCATCTACTGGAGTTGTAGGCCTTTTTGGGCAAATCTTTAGGATAAAGTAGGAAACAATCTGTGACTGAGTTTAATAGTATTTTTATGAGGCTGCTCTCCTTCCTCTATTTATTTGAGACTATTCGAAGAATATGATTATTGTATTTCTGTGCTTAAAATTCAGAGCCTGGCAATGGAAATTTATATCAGAATAAGTACTATGGAATAAATCAAGGCTTTGTTACTTATGGTAATGGTAAATCTCAATTCCTTATTTAACCTCGACAAAGATATGAGGCTTTAAAAAACATTAAATAGTTCTTATGAGCAGTAATACATTTCCCAGGTCAATAGATGTGGGATCTTGGTTGGAGGAAAACAGACACTGTTATCATGAACTGTCCTTGAACCATGAAGAGAGCGTGAAGGAGAATTTTCTCAATGGAGAAAAAGTAATGAAGCAAGAAGATGAAGTAGAACAAAGTAGAGAAAAACAGGATGTGGGGGGTACTGGGCGAGTTAGGTAGCAACCAGTCATGTAGTAGATTTAGGTGCTTAAACAGCATATGGGCTCTCGCATGTATCCAATCAGCATTGTAGATACACGTGACTAGTAAAGCTTGCTCTAAGGGATATATACCAATAATAAAAGTCTTTATAACTCTCGTAGAGTTGCTGAAGTCCATTCTTCCCCTGCAAATAGAGTTGCAGATAGGAAGTCTGAGAGAAGGGGGGAAATTTCTTAATTATGTCTAAAGATTCTACAGATTGCATATTCTTTTATAAATACTTGTATAACTTTAGAAATACTGTTCAATGAAACCATACAATAAGATTTCAATATCTATAGATTCAGATATCTGATATGTCAGCTTATTCATATAGCCTTTTGTCCTGACAATCCTCAAGTACTTTCCAAAACATAACCCTGCAGCCTAAGATATTGACATTTATAGGTGACATTTAAGACATGAACAGTATTCACTGTCCATATTGGTAGTGCAAATTAAAGGCCTTACAGGTCCAGTGTAAATACTCTTGAGTTTAAAATCAATGACCTATAGGAAAGAAAATGAAAATTTTAGGGAAAAGAAAGTAAAAAAAGAACAAAGAAAAAAATTACTGGTAAAGCACAGTTCAGTCTAATTCAGACAAAGCAAAGAGAGATGAACCTTGTCAAGTGGGAAGCATATGAACAGCAATCAACAAGCCTTTACTGAAAGACTTTAATGCCAAAGAGTCATTAGATGTGGACAAATAAAACACAGTACTGCAAGATTTGATAAATTTTCTCTCTTCTAAATGAATTGGAATTCAAATAATAATACATAAGTATGGAATGAAATGAAAAAGACATCTTTAAGGAATGTAGAGACACATGTAAATAATTTCATGTCTATTCATGGGCATATAAACCAAGTTGTTCTGTCAAAATGGCAATGAAGTATCTTTCATTCCATAGCACATTATATTAATTTCCATTTATTTCAAACTGAAAGATAGTATGTGCACTGACACCTTATGTGCATTCTGTCACCTGCTGTTCTTCTTGGTTGATTAAAGCTAATTTAAAGTTCTGTCTTTCATAACTCTCAACAAAGTATGGATTTATCAATAAGAAATGAAAATACCATTTTTCCTTGCATGTCTTATTGATAATATGAGCTAAAATCTCATCTACGACAGGGTATACTTACTGAATTATATCTGGTTTGTGGCACTCAACACAAGAATAATTTGTAGAGCTTACAGTAATTTGTAAAGCTTACAGTATCAAAGATACACTCCTTCAGGGAAAGTAATGTTCAGAGTTCAGAAGAAGAAAAAAAATAAATAAATGTGGAGATACAGTATTAACATATTAAAATGGCAGCATCTCAGAAGTCAAACCAAAACCAATATCGAGTATACATTCTACCACTGAAATATACTGTTTGTCTCTTATCTGGAGATAACGTAAATGAAGAGTATATAGTATAGTGTGCGTTTGTGTATGTAGATGCATGTATCTATAGGTATATATGCATATAAATAGGTATTCATTCACACAAGAGATCCAAGAAGGCAGTAACTTTCCAGATGTAATTATATGCGAATCCTGTTTTAGAAGAGGCGGCTGAGAGGAGACGTTATTGCTCTCTACAACTATCTGAAAGGATGTTGTAGTGAGGTGAGTGTTAGTTTCCTGTCCCACGTGACTAGTGATAGGACAAGAGGAAATGGGCTTAAGTTGCTCCAGGGGAGGTTTAGGTTGGATATTAGGAAAAAGTTTTTTACTGAGAGTGGTTAGGCATTGGAACAGGCTGCTCAGGGAGGTGGTAGAATCACCATCCCTCGAGGTCTTTAAAAAACATCTAGATGTAGCACTTCAGGGCATGGTTTAGTATTGCTGATAATATTTAGTAGATGATTGGACTTGATGATCTTGAGGGTCATTTCCAACCTTAATGATTCTATTCTATTTTCAACATGTAGCTCAAACTGCTCAGCTTTCTGGGAAACATTCTTTTTATGATTGTTAGCCTGTTTCTATGCCTGTTTCCTCTCCCTCTCACCCTCCCTCCTGCCCTCTAAAAAAAATAAAAATATTCACCGTCCTTCCCCACAAATCCTCTTGAAGCAGGTAAATGAGAAATGGCAAGCAAATGTTCTGAGTGCTCGCAATCTCACTTTTGACAACCTGGTTTGATGGTGCCTGAAGTCACCCTGCAACCTCTGCTTAGGTCAGAGAAGCTGCCCTCTTGGGTCACAACTAATGCTAACAGCTTGGTGTGCAGCACCCATGTTGTGGGTGCGTGTGTGTGAGCTCAAGGGGTGCTTCTTCCAACCTTGCACATTAGTGGGTTGCAGGGAGCAGCACAGGTACTCACAAAGCATAAGCACCTATGTTTCCAGTTGGAGGTGTGTGGAAACATGGAAACCTGCACTCTCAAGAGAGATGGGAGAGTGCTTGCAACTGTGTGATAGAACTTCTTAAAATTAGTTCTAGCAGGGTGTTTAGAAAGGTATAGGCGTTTATTAACTTTTTATGTGTGTAGAGTTGTCATTTATTTATATTTTGCTGCTCATGTTGATCCTGACTGTATAGTTCACTGATTATGAGCTAATTTGTGTCATTTTTAAATCAATAAATTGCTTTGATCCTAACTTAAAATATGCGAAGTGAGCAGCTGGTCCCTGAGACTTTTGCAGCTCTGACTTTTTAGACGACTATGTAAGTGAGCCAAAGACAGTCTGAAGTCTGTAAGAGTTATTGCTAGCTGATTCTACACAAGAAGGATTCAGATTTTGCAGTGAGTAATGACAGTTTTCTACCTTAAAAGAAGTACACACATGAGCCAAAGTATTATATATTTCTATAAAAGAAAAAAACACACTCTAAAATACCATTCTATTGCTGCCTATTGTCAGTGGAATAGAATTCTCTCTCCCTCTTTCCCTCTTTCCCCAAAAACTATCCAGAACTTTATTATCAAATCTGCATATTTGCCTGAAAAATCAGATACTAAATCTTGTAATTTCTCCTATGCATACTGTAATAAATATTAAGATTGCCTTGAGTAGCAATCCAACTGGAACTTCAAAATGTTATTTTTTTCAGTCTAATTAATTGGTAAAAATTACTCCAAGGAAGTGATCCTAACCCTGTTAGGAATAGAAATTGAGCCTTTGTGGCAAACACCTGCAAACTTTTGTCTAGTCAGGGTAGTCTTACGTCAGTTGACACACAGAGTCTGGCTTCTATAGGTTTTGATAAAGTATGTAGATAACTTTAGGTGCTCTCTATTACTCATTGGAGGTATATCTTCCCCACTGAGTAGTATAAATGATGTTTGATGTCTAATAGCAGGGAAGTATCAAGAGACTGCTAGGACTGATAACACCTAAAATAGGAATGCACTTACAGGGCAGAAGGGAAGACCACCTCTTTATTGATCTTCAAAAACAATATTCCCTTTCGAAAGTCTAATTTATGGTGAAAGCCACACACCATTTCTACTAGAAATTGTTTCACTATACAGGGGTTTTTTTTCATACTTTGGATAACATGTTGTCTATTGTTTGTTAAAATGTTGCTGTTTCAAGGAACAAAATTGA